>WNWK01000356.1:237500-325000 GCA_009830355.1 Cherax destructor
CTGGGACAGTACCATGGAATAATGCCGTGATTGGAACCGCACCATGGCTGGAACAATGCCTTGGATGGAACAGCACCATGGCTGAAACAATGCTGTGACTGGAACAGCACAATGACTGGAATAACATTATGGCTGGAATAGCACCATGGCTGGAACAATTCCATGGCTGGAATAGCCCCATGACTGGAACAGCACCATGGCTGGAACAATGCTGTGACTGGAACAGTACCATGGCTGGAAAAATGCCGTGACTGGAATAGCACCATGACTGGAACAATGCTGTGACTGGAACAGCACCATGTATGGAACAATGCTGTGGCTGGAACAGCACCATGTCTGGAACAATGCTGTGGCTGGAACAGCACCATGGCTGAAACAATATCACTGGCTGGAATAATAATGCAGCTGCACAAGTACCGAGGTTGGAACAATACTGATGCTGGAACAATACTGTGACTGGAACAACACTACGGCTAGAACAATATCGTAATTTGAACAATACTGTGGCTGGACCAATACAGTAGCTGGAACAATACCGTGGCTGGAACAATACCGTGGCTGGAACAATACCGTGATTGGAACAATACCGTGAGTGGAGCAATACCATGGCTGGAACAATACCGTGGCTGGAACAATACTGATGCTGGAACAATACTATGGCTGGAACAACACTGAGGCGGGAACTATTTGAAGAATACCGTGGCTGGAACAATATCATGACTCGAACAATTACGTGACTAGTATAATACCGTGACTAAAACATTGCCGTGACTGCAAAAATACCGTGGCTCCAACAACACCGTAGATGTAACAATGCCTTGGCTCCAACAATTCCGTGGCTGTAACAATACCGTGGCTCCAACAATACCGTGGCTCCAACAATACAATGCCTCCAACAATACCGTGGCTCCAACAATACCCTGGCTCCAACAATACCGTGGCTCCAACAAGGCTCCAACAATACCGTGGCTCCAACAAGGTTCCAACAATACCGTGGCTCAAGCAATACCGTCGCTCCAACAAGGCTCCAACAATACCGTGGCTCAAACAAAACCGTGGCTCCAACAGAACTGTGGCTCCAACAATACCGTGGCTCCAACAATACCGTGGTTCCAACAATACCTTGGCTGTAACAATACCGTAGCTAAAACAATACCGTGGCTCCAACAATACCGTGGCTCCAACAATACCGTGGCTCCAACAAGGCGCCAACAATACCTTGGCTCCAACAATACCGTAGCTCCAACAATACCGTGGGTGTAACAATACCGTAGCTAAAACAATACCGTTGCTTTAACAAGTCTCCAACAATACTGTAGCTCCAACAATACCGTGGCTCCAGCAATACCTTGGATCAAACAATACCGTGGCTCCAACAATACCGTGGCTCCAACAAGGCTCCAACAATACCTTGGCTCCAACAATACCGTAGCTCCAACAATACCGTGGGTGTAACAATACCGTAGCTAAAACAATACCGTTGCTCTAACAAGTCTCCAACAATACTGTAGCTCCAACAATACCGTGGCTCCAGCAATACCCAGGGTCCAACAATTCCGTGGCTGTAACAATACCGTGGCTCCAAAAATATCATGCCTCCTACAATTCCGTGGCTGTAACAAGACCGTGGCTTCAACAATACCGTGGCTCCAACAACACCGTCACTCCAACAATATCGTAGCTGTAACAATACCGTGGCTCCAACAATACCGTGGTTCCAACAATATCGTAGCTGTAACAATACCGTGGCTCCAACAATACCGTTGCTCCATCAATAACGTGGCTCCAACAATACCGTGGCTCCAACAATACCTTGGCTGCAACAATACCTTGGCTGCAATTATACCGCGGCTCCAACAATACCGTGGTTCCAACTATACCGTGGCTCCAACAATACCGTGGCTCCAACAATACCGTGACTGGAACAGTACCGTGACTGGTACAGTACCGTGACTGAAACAATGTCGTGACTGGAACGATTCAAACATAACTCATAAGGCATCTTTATACGATGTTTCGGTCCCTCCGGAACCATCATCCCATCCCAGTGGAGTGAGAAAACAGTACCTGGTTGGGAAGCTGGAGGGGACATGAAGTAGAGGTAATGGTAGGAGCAATAATAGTAGTAGCAGAGGTGGTAGTAGTAGTAGTAGCAGTAGTGGTGGCAATAGCAGAAATGGTAGTAGTGCTAGTAGAAGAAGTAGCATTAATAATTGTAGGTGAAAGTTGTAGTAGTAGTTGCAGTAGTAGTCGTACTAGTAGAAAGTAGCAGTAGTAGTAGCACACGTAGCAGCAACAGTAGTAGTAGTAGCACAAGTAGCAGCAACAGTAGTAGTAGTAGCACAAGTAGCAGCAACAGTAGTAGTAGTAGCACAAGTAGCAGCAACAGTAGTAGTAGTAGCACAAGTAGCAGCAACAGTAGTAGTAGTAGCACAAGTAGCAGCAACAGTAGTAGTAGTAGCACAAGTAGCAGCAACAGTAGTAGTAGCAGCAGCAGTATTAATAGCAGTAGTAGAAGACGTAGTAGTAACATCAATAGTAGTATTAGCAGTAGTAACAGTAGCAGCAGAAACAGCAATAGAACTAGAAGTAGTAGTATAAGTAGCAGCAGAAGCAGTAGCAGTAGTAGTCGTGGCGGTGGCAGTTGCAATAGTGGTAGTGGTAGTAGTAGTAGCAGCAATAGTAGTAGCAGTAACAGTAGTAGTTGAAATAGAACTAGAGGTAGTAGTAGTAGTGGTAGTAGTAGTAGTAGACGTATGAGCTTGAGGTAGTAGTAGTGGTGGTAGTCACTAGACAATGGTCCAGAAGCGACAGAAACGTCTTTATAAGTTTGATTTATTAAATCTGAATATAATTTATGAAGAAACTAATGAATGGAAGTGACAAATAATACATCTTCTTATTGAAGGCAAGTGTGTTTGACACTGTGTTTGACACTGTGTTTGACAGTGGGTTTGACACTGTGTTTGACACTGTGTTTGACACTGTGTTTGACAGTGGGTTTGACAGTGTGTTTGACACTGTGTTTGACACTGTGTTTGACACTGTGTTTGACAGTGTGTTTGACAGTGTGTTTGACAGTGTGTTTGACAGTGTGTTTGACACTGTGTTTGACAGTGGGTTTGACAGTGTGTTTGACACTGTGTTTGACAGTGTGTTTGACACTGTGTTTGACAGTGTGTTTGACAGTGTGTTTGACAGTGTGTTTGACAGTGTGTTTGACAGTGTGTTTGACAGTGTGTTTGACACTGTGTTTGACAGTGTGTTTAACAGTGTGTTTGACACTGTGTTTGACAGTGTGTTAACAGTGTTTGACACTGTGTTTGACAGTGTGTTTGACAGTGTGTTTGACAGTGTTTAACAGTGTGTTTGACAGTGTGTTTGACACTGTGTTTGACAGTGTGTTTGACACTGTGTTTGACACTGTGTTTGACACTGTGTTTGACACTGTGTTTGACACTGTGTTTGACACTGTGTTTAACAGTGTGTTTGACAGTGTGTTTAACAGTGTGTTTGACACTGTGTTTGACACTGTGTTTGACACTGTGTTTGACAGTGTGTTTAACAGTGTGTTTATCAGTGTGTTTAACAGTGTGTTTAACAGTGTGTTTGACAGTGTGTTTGCCAGTGTGTTTGACAGTGTGTTTGTCAGTGTGTTTGAGTGTTTGACAGTGTGTTTGACAGTGTGTTTGACACTGTGTTTGTCAGTGTGTTTGAGTGTTTGACAGTGTGTTTGGCAGTGCGTTTGACTGTATGTTTGATAGTGTGCTTGACAGTGTGCTTGACAGTGTGCTTGATAGTGTTTGATAGTGTGTTTAACAGTGTGTTTGACAGTGTGATTGACAGTGTGTATGACAGTGTGTTTGACAGTGCGTTTGACAGTGTGTCTGACAGTGTGTTTGACAGTGTGCTTGGCAGTGCGTTTGACAGTATGTTTGATAGTGTGCTTGACAGTGTGCTTGATAGTGTTTGATAGTGTGTTTAGCAGTGTGTTTGACAGTGTGATTGACAGTGTGTCTGACAGTGTGTTTGACAGTGCGTTTGACAGTGTGTCTGACAGTGTGTTTGACAGTGTGCTTGGCAGTGCGTTTGACAGTATGTTTGACATTATGTTTGATAGTGTGCTTGACAGTATGTTTGATAGTGTGCTTGACAGTGTGCTTGATAGTGTTTGATAATGTGTTTAACAGTGTGTCTGACAGTGTGTTTGACAGTGCGTTTGACAGTGTTTGACTGTGCTTGACAGTACGGTTGACTGTGTTTGACAGTGTGCTTGAGAGTGTGTTAGACAGTGTGTTTTACAGTCTGCTTGCGAATATGTTTGAATGTGTTTGACAGTGGGTTTGAATGTGTTTGACAGTGATTGATACTTCGTTTGACAAGTGTGATTGACAGTGTATCTGTGTTTGATAAATATGTGTGACTGCGTTTTACAGTATGTTTGACAGGTGTCTTTCACAGTGTTTGACAGCGTGTTTGACAAGTGTTTGACAGCGTGTTTGACAAGTGTGTTTGAATACATTTGACAGTGTTCTTGACAGGTGCGTTTGACAGTGTGTTTGACAAGTAATTAACAAGTGAGTTATACAAGAGAATTTGACTGTGTTTGACAGCATTTCTCACAGTGTGTTTGACAGGTGTGTTCAGTTTTGTTTGACAGTGTGTTTTATAGTATTTAAGGCTGCTTATTTCACAGTATTTGACAGCTGTGTTTGACAGTGTGTTTTATACAATTTGAGGCTGTGTATTTGATAGTTTTATGTAACAGGTGTTTTTATGAATCTAGAACAGGTTTATTTGGTATCTATGTTTGACAGGTGTGTTTAACAGCGTGTTTGACAGATGTGTTTGATGAATGTGTTGGACGATATGTGTTTGACTGGTGTATTTGACCAGTGTGTTTGACAGGTGTATTTGACCAGTGTTTGACAGACGTGTTTGAAGATACCTTTGACATATGTATTTCTCACGTGTGTGTTACATGTGTTTTGACAGTATATTCATCAGGTGTGTTTGACAGAAAGGTTTGACAGGTATAGTAGACAGGTGTACTGATAGGTGTGTTTAGCTGTGTGAGTAAAGGAGTATTTGAGTGTGTTAGACAGGTCTGTTTGACTGGTGTGCTTGACAGGTTTGCTTGATACTGTGTCTGACAGGCGTGTTTTATTCCTGTGTTTTGTCATTTTTTTTGACACGGGTGTCTGATAAGTGTACTTGACAGTGTTTTTCGAAATATGTGTTTTAAAATGTGTGTTTGACAGTGTCTGACATTGTATTTGGCAGGTGTATTTGATTGGTGTGTTTGCCAGGTGTTTGACAGGTATGTTTGACAGGTGCATGACCGGTACGTTTTACAGTTATTTGGCAGGTTTGATTGAGAGGTATGTTGGACAAGTGTATTTGACAGTATGCTTGACAGGCGTGTGTGAAAACGTATTTGACAGGAATGAAGGAAAGATGTATTTATCAGAATGTGTAACTAGTGTGTTTAAAAGGAGTGTTTGACAGGTAAGCTTGACCGGCATGTTCGATTGGAATTTGTTTGACAGGTGTGTTTGAATGATTCATTTGTTAGATTTTTAAACAGTTTCCTCTCTAAGTGTGACTTATTAGCGATTTTTTCCACCTTGGAGTTTTCTGCCCCCACTGAATGTTGTCCTGCCCCACTGAATGTTGTCCTGCCCCCACTGAATGTTGTCCTGTCCCACTGAATGTTGTCCTGCCACACTGAATTTTGTCCTGCCCCACTGAATGTTGTCCTGTCCCACTAAATGTTGTCCTGTCCCACTAAATGTTTTCCTGTCCCACTGAATGTTGTCCTTCCCCACTGAATGTTGTCCTGCCCCACTGAATGTTGTCCTGCCCCACTGAACGTTGTCCTGCCCCACTGAATGTTGTCCTGCCCCACTGAATGTTGTCTTGCCCCACTGAATGTTGTCCTGCCCCACTGAACGTTGTCCTGCCCCACTGAATGTTGTCCTGCCCCACTGAATGTTGTCCTGCCCCACTGAATGTTGTCCTGTCCCAGTGAATGCATTACTGTCTGTCTGAATGTTTTCCAGCTACACTGAATGTTTTCCTATCTGACTGAAAGTTGTCTTGTCTTATTGAATGTTTATCTGTCTGAATGAATGTTTTCCTGCCTTTCTGAATGTTTTCATCCTATCTTTCTGTATGTTTTCCTGTCTTACTGAATGTTTTCTTGTCTTAATGAATGTTTTCCTTTGTGAATGAATGTTTTCCTGTCTTATTGAATGTTTTCCTGTCGTACTGAATGTTTTTCTTTTTTAATGAATGTTTTACTCTCTGAATGAATGTTTTCCTGTTTGATTCAATGTTTTACTGCATGGTTAAAACTTTTCCTTAATGATTAAATGTTTTCCTGTCCGATTGAATTTCCCTGCAACATCTGGGAATCTATATTGTAGACGTTTCGCCCTCCAGTGGTTTTATCAATACAAATTCAAGGGCATAATTGGAAGACAGATGAATTATATACAAAATCTGAGGTAATCAGTCCCTCAGGCTTGGAGTTGGTGTGAAGAGCACCGTAGTTGTGAAGATTCTGGAGCAAAGGCAAGGAGGCTGGTGCTTATATACTGGCGTCAGGTGGAAGGGGACGGGCAGCAGACGAGGGCATAGTCACTGGTAGGCGGGATTCCCCAGTGGAAGTAGGACATACCCAAAGGGATGGGTTATTAGTAGTTGTAGTAGTAGTATGTCCTTGAATTTGTATTGATAAAGCCACTGGAGGGCGAAACGTCTAAAATATAGATACCCAGATGTTGCACATGTGTCTAATTTTTCATCTTGTCGGTATTATGTACCATTCGTGTATAACTGATTAATGTTTTTCTTTCTGACACAGTAAACTTTTTTCCCTGTCTGATGGAATGTTTTCCTGTCTGGCTGAATGTATTTCTGTCGCAGTGAATGTTTTTCTGTCAGATTGAATGTTTTTCCGTCTGACTGAATGTTTTTCTGTCAGATTGAATGTTTTTCCGTCTGACTGAATGTTTTTCTGTCAGATTGAATGTTTTTCCGTCTGACTGAATGTTTTTCTGTCAGTTTGAATGTTTTTCCGTCTGGCTGAATGTTTTTCTCCCCAGTAAATGTTTTCCTGTCTGACTGAATGTTATCCTGAATGCTTTTTTTCCTCTGGTTGTTTACCTACTTGGCTTAATATTTTCCTGTATGGTTAAATGTCTTCTTGCCCCACTGAATGTTTTTTCTGTCTTTTTTTTAATATTTGAACTTGTTCCTTCGTCAGTAGGTTTATATTGGAACCTGTTCCTCTGTCAGTAGGTCTATATTTGAACCTGTTCCTCTGTCAGTAGGTCTATATTTGAACCTGTTCCTCTGTCAGTAGGTTATATTTGAACCTGTTCTTCTGTCAATAGGTCTATATTTGAACCTGTTCCTCTGTCAGAAGGTCTAAATTTGAACCTGTTCCTCTGTCTGTAGGTCTATATTTGAACCTGTTCCTCTGTCAGTAGGTCTATATTTGAACCTGTTCCTCTGTCAGTAGGTCTATATTTGAACCTGTTCCTCTGTCAGTAGGTCTATATTTGAACCTGTTCCTATGTCAGTAGGTCTATATTTGAACCTGTTCTTCTGTCAGTAGGTCTATATTTGAACTTATTCTTTCATATGATGGTTTTAATTGGAAAATTATCAATTAACATTATTTTAGCAAGTTCTAGTGTTAGATGTAAATACTTGAGTAAGTTCTAGTATCAGATACACACACTGAGAAAGTTCTTGTATCACATACACATACCTGAGCGAGGTTTAGTATTAGATGAATATACCTGAGCAAGTTTAGTCATTCGAGGTATATCTGAGTTATGTCATATAGACGTTCTCATTTGATCGTGCTTACTATACAATGCAGGTTGATAATTCGTCCAGTATTATAGTAAAAATTTAGTTCTGTATTACGGAGCAGAACTTAACATATTCATAAGCAAGTTTTACTAAATAAGAAAACTTAATTTTTGTCCAGTTTAGAAATCAAATTGGTTGATGGAGGGTGAAAGTGATGCACTGAACACAAATCTGAGCTTGTTTAGCCTCTATTATGTCATTTTTGTTTCAGAACTTATGCACAGTGTATTTTCTACTTAAATGTGAAGAATCACATGATTTATGACATAACTATCAGAGGAATGACTTTATACATATATCAAGTATGATGTATGCAATAACAAAAACTCATCTTAACGTAAATTTGTTATATATGTTTGTATATATCGTAACCACAAACGAGTGGCATTTAATCAATAACAACATTGCGACTAGCCGAGGGCTCAAACCCGTGTTGTTTTGGCCCGCCTCATGGTGAGCGAGAATTCCCTGAGGCGGGCCAAAACAACACGGGTTCGAGCCCTCGGCTAGTCGCAGTGTTGTTATTGATATATGTGTATATATATATATATATATATAAATAAGTTTTTTGAGTAAACGTTTCTATAAATGTTGAAACTGTAATCCTCCCAGTGATCTGCAGCACCTCCTTGTTGCCTAACGCTGCGATGGATGTAGGTGTCAGCCAGAGTCGACACAGGTATAGTCCCATACTAAAAGCTTACCTTTCTTCCAGGGGTAGATGGTGATCCCATCAGGGCATTTTGCGGGATTGTGAGAAGTGATGGATTCTAGGAATCGGGGATCTCTCTCAGCTGAGCACCCAACAGTAGCAAGGCTCCTCTTTATGATGTGCCAGCCCTTGGTTATGGAGCAGTTTTGATCGTGTAGATCACATTGGTTGGCTTGTACATAGTCGCAAATACACGTATATTCCGTGAGAATTGGAGCAGCGAGGCGGAGAGCCGCTACAATACGGAGAGTCTGTGGATCAAGGCTTATACCCATTGCCGAAATAGAAACTGTGAAGAGGAAATCGTCAGAGTGAGGTGCGCTCATAGCTTGGAGACGGGCAGTCTTCCTGTTGGACTTTTCGGCCTTTAGAATCTTGTTATGCACCCTTTGAGCAATGGGGCCCATCCCTTCGGAATTGTTTGTAAGCCAGTGCTGCACTGGGTTTTGGCGCTGGAGGAGCGAGTCTCTCTCATTCGGTAATGATACTGGTGCGGTTTTGATCCTGAATTCTTGCAAAGTCACCAAGGTCATCCGGAAGAATTTACTTTATTAGCCTACTTACATTCCCCAAGCCTGACTGGAAGTGAGGCTTGCAACCACTGTCCATCTTCAAGGAAAAGATTCAGTACACTCTCTACCATGGTCTTTAGAAAGGCGTCATATTTCTTGAGTTTTTGACTGTTGAAGGCTAGAGAGCATCTCAAGAAATGAGTTTTGGGAGGGACAGGCACCTGGTGAGTAGGTAGAAGGCTTATACCCGAGAGAAGCGCCAGGGAGAATGCTATTGCCTAGATCAATGGTCGTGTTTCTGTTTTCCTGGTAAAGCAGCACTAATATCCTCAATGATCTATCAATTGGTAGAAACTATTTCTCACTTAGTGGAGTGTAAAGATAGGCTCAGGATCTCTCAAATTTCTTTTATTTTCCTGATGCCCTCTAAGGGAAATTTTGTAGTGCCAGCCAGGATACCATCATCCAAGAACCAGATACTAACCTCAATGGACAGGGCTTCTGTGACTTCCTTGATGACTTAACAGAAAGAAGAAGGTTGAAGGGAGACCCTGTTGCTTACTTCCACCCGAGTCAATTTCATGTTTGTCAGGTAGGAGTTTAGAAGTCCCACTATAACACGATTAGATGAACAGGTAGAGGGAGGGGAAATGTCTAGAAACTGCGTAGAGATCAACATCCCTTCTAAGTTGGCAAAATCCAATTTGATCAGGTCTTTTTGATCTGACATGTTATTGATGTATATTTGTGCTGCGTGGGCAGCTGCTTCACAGTCTTGTTGAACACCAAAACTGACCTTTGTTGGTTTCAGAGTTGTGGCAGCCTCGTGACTCACCATTTTCACTGCAGCCCTGTCAACATAGCGTTGAAAAGTGTTGCAATCTGAAATGAGCCTGATTCCTCCATCATTTTTTGTCCGGAGGGCACACAGTGATGCAACATAGAAGATTGACCTAATGGTCTCTGGGACAACGCCAGCCAGACACACACTGGAAGATTGAGTGAACTCTGACACCAAGTTCCCTGAAACATCCCCAGGTGCTGGCTTCCCCAGGTGCTGGCTTCCCCAGGTGTTGGCTTCCCCAGGTGCTGGCTTCCCCAGGTGCTGGCTTCCCCAAGTGCTGGCTTCAGCATTTGCTTTAAATGTTGTAGCCTTAAACCCGTCAAACCACGTGCTGAACCCTGTGGTATTGTTGTGCATCCCTTAAAAGAATGAACAGTGTACGTGATTCTTGACCAGTAGTTACTGCTTACCCAATGTTCCTTAACTTTTTAAGCAATAGCTGTAACTATAAAAGCAGTAGTTGCATATACAGCAGCTTTAGCTGTAACTATAACAGCAGTAGTTGCATCTACAGCAGCTGTAGCTGTAACTGTAACAGCAGTTGTTTCTGTAACAACAAATACAGTGGTTATAACTGTAAAAAACAGTTGTTGAAACTACATCATCATTAAGTATAACACCAACAGCAGTACCTGTAACAACAGCAGCAGTAGTTGTAACAGCAGCAGCAGTAGTTGTAACAACAACAGCAGTACATGTAACAACAGCAGCAGTACGTGTAACAACAACAGCAGTAGTTGTAACAACAGAAGCAGTAGCTGTAACAACAACAGCAGTACCTGTACCAACAACAGCAGTAGCTGTAACAACAACAGAAGTATCTGTAACAACAGCAGCAGTAGTTGTAACAACAACAGCAGTAGTTGTAACAACAGAAGCAGTAGCTGCAACAACAACAGCAGTAGTTGTAACAACAACAGCAGTAGTTGTAACAACAGAAGCAGTAGCTGTAACAACAGCAGCAGTAGTTATAACAACAACAGCAGTAGCTGCAACAACAACAGCAGTAGCTGTAACAACAACATCAGTAGCTGTAACAACAACAGCAGTAGTTGTACCAACAACATCAGTAGCTGTAACAACAAAAGCAGTAGTTGTAACAACAACAGCAGTAGTTGTAACAACAACAGCAGTAGCTGTAACAACAACATCAGTAGCTGTAACAACAACAGCAGTAGTTGTAACAACAACAGCAGTAGCTGTAACAACAACAGCAGTAGCTGTAACAACAACAGCAGTACCTGTAACAACAACAGCAGTAGTTGTAACAACAACATCAGTAGCTGTAACAACAACAGCAGTAGCTGTAACAACAGTGACACCTATTTATCCTAGAGATTTTATTGCTTTGACTTGTCGCCAAGAAATTTTATTGTTAAGCATTGAGAGAGAGAGAGAGAGAGAGAGAGAGAGAGAGAGAGAGAGTGTTAGAAGGAGAGAGATAGTGTTAGTGGGAGAAAAAGAGTTGAATATATATATATAGAGAGAGAGAGAGAGACAGACAAACACACACACACACACAAACAGAAATGCAAACAGACTGTTAGAGAGAGGGAGTTAGAGAGAGAGCTCACTCTCTTGGTACAGAGCACAAACAATAAACTTTTAATCCACACAGAAATTCCATGAACAATAAAACTAGTTTAACACCGCGTAATTTATCAAATGAAATTCGCACTGGTCAAAATTACGGACGGTGAGACGAGGTCAAATTTCCTCTTCTCTCTGAAAAACTCTACCCTTTGGAATGAATGTATCGATATTTCGTAATAAAACGTAACTCTGTGCAAGAATCTATCTATCGATCTATTAATTGACATCTGTGTAATGTTGCCACCAAAAACCTAAACATCTGTGTTTCAAGCACCTGTCAGTGTACTAATCAGTGTTTCAAGCACCTGTCAGTGTACTCATCAGTGTTTCAAGCACCTGTCAGTGTACTCATCAGTGTTTCAAGCACCTGTCAGTGTACTCATCAGTGTTTCAAGCCCCTGTCAGTGTACTCATCAGTGTTTCAAGCACCTGTCAGTGTACTCATCAGTGTTTCAAGCACCTGTCAGTGTACTCATCAGTGTTTCAAGCACCTGTCAGTGTACTCATCAGTGTTTCAAGCACCTGTCAGTGTACTCATCAGTGCTTCAAGCACCTGTCAGTGTAATCATCAGTGTTTCAAGCATTGAATCTCCACTCTCTGGAGAGACGTAGAATGAGGGGAGATATCATCGAGGTGTACAAGTGGATGATGGGCATAAACAAAGGAGATATTAATAAAATACTGAGGATATCGAACCAAGTAAGAACGAGAAATAACGGATTTAAATTGGATAAATTTAGATTTAGAAAGGACATAGGCAAGTACTGGTTTTCGAACAGAGTTGTAGATGCGTGGAACAATCTTCCGAGTTGGGTGATAGAGGCTAGGACCTTGGGTGGCTTTAAAAAGAGATTGGACAAATATATGAGTGGGAGGGGCTGGGTTTGATTAGTGTCGTGAGTACAGGAGTAAATTCTTAGGTAGTGGTGGTTTTGATAAGGACCTGCCTTGTATGGGCCAGTAGGCCTTCTGCAGTGTTCCTCCATTCTTATGTTCTTATGTTATGTTCTTACTCATCAGTGTTTCAAGCACCTGTCAGTGTACTCATCAATGTTTCAAGCATTCTCACACCGAGTTTGATACATGACAAACATTCTTACACTGACAGTGTACATGACAAACATTCTTACACTGAGAGTGATACATGACGAACATTCTTACTCAGAGAGTGATACATGGCAATCATTCTCACACTGAGAGTGATACATGGCAATCATTCTCACACTGAGAGTGATACATGGCAATCATTCTCACACTGAGAGTGATACATGACAATCATTCTCACACTGAGAGTAATACATTGCAATCATTCTCACACTGAGAGTGATACATGGCAATCATTCTCACACTGAGAGTGATACATGACAATCATTCTCACACTGAGAGTGATACATGGCAATCATTCTCACACTGAGAGTGATACATGGCAATCATTCTCACACTGAGAGTGATACATGGCAATCATTCTCACACTGAGAGTAATACATGACAATCATTCTCACACTGAGAGTAATACATGACAATCATTCTCACACTGAGAGTAATACATGGCAATCATTCTCACACTGAGAGTGATACATGGCAATCATTCTCACACTGAGAGTAATACATGGCAATCATTCTCACACTGAGAGTGATACATTGCAATCATTCTCACACTGAGAGTAATACATGACAATCATTCTCACACTGAGAGTGATACATAGCAATCATTCTCACACTGAAAGTGATACATGGCAATCATTCTCACACTGAGAGTGATACATGGCAATCATTCTCACACTGAGAGTAATACATGGCAATCATTCTCACACTGGGAGTGATACATGGCAATCATTCTCACACTGAGAGTGATACATGACAATCATTCTCACACTGAGAGTGATACATGGCAATCATTCTCACACTGAGAGTGATACATGGCAATCATTCTCACACTGAGAGTGATACATGGCAATCATTCTCACACTGAGAGTGATACATGGCAATCATTCTCACACTGAGAGTAATACATGGCAATCATTCTCACACTGAGAGTGATACATGGCAATCATTCTCACACTGAGAGTGATACATGGCAATCATTCTCACACTGAGAGTGATACATGGCAATCATTCTCACACTGAGAGTGATACATGACAATCATTCTCACACTGAGAGTGATACATGGCAATCATTCTCACACTGAGAGTGATACATGACAATCATTCTCACACTGAGAGTGATACATGACAATCATTCTCACACTGAGAGTGATACATGGCAATCATTCTCACACTGAGAGTGATACATGGCAATCATTCTCACACTGAGAGTGATACATGGCAATCATTCTCACACTGAGAGTGATACATGGCAATCATTCTCACACTGAGAGTAATACATGGCAATCATTCTCACACTGAGAGTGATACATGGCAATCATTCTCACACTGAGAGTGATACATGGCAATCATTCTCACACTGAGAGTGATACATGGCAATCATTCTCACACTGAGAGTGATACATGACAATTATTCTCACACTGAGAGTGATACATGGCAATTATTCTCACACTGAGAGTGATACATGGCAATCATTCTCACACTGAGAGTAATACATGGCAATCATTCTCACACTGAGAGTGATACATGACAATCATTCTCACACTGAGAGTGATACATGGCAATCATTCTCACACTGAGAGTGATACATGGCAATCATTCTCACACTGAGAGTGATACATGGCAATCATTCTCACACTGAGAGTAATACATGGCAATCATTCTCACACTGAGAGTGATACATGACAATTATTCTCACACTGAGAGTGATACATGGCAATCATTCTCACACTGAGAGTGATACATGGCAATCATTCTCACACTGAGAGTGATACATGGCAATCATTCTCACACTGAGAGTGATACATGGCAATCATTCTCACACTGAGAGTGATACATGACAATCATTCTCACACTGAGAGTGATACATGGCAAACATTCTCACACTGAGAGTGATACATGACAATCATTCTCACACTGAGAGTGATACATGGCAATCATTCTCACACTGAGAGTGATACATGGCAATCATTCTCACACTGAGAGTAATACATGGCAATCATTCTCACACTGAGAGTAATACATGGCAATCATTCTCACACTGTGAGTGATACATGGCAATCATTCTCACACTGAGAGTGATACATGGCAATCATTCTCACACTGAGAGTGATACATGGCAATCATTCTCACACTGAGAGTGATACATGGCAATCATTCTCACACTGAGAGTAATACATGGCAATCATTCTCACACTGAGAGTAATACATGGCAATCATTCTCACACTGAGAGTAATACATGGCAATCATTCTCACACTGAGAGTGATACATGGCAATCATTCTCACACTGAGAGTGATACATGGCAATCATTCTCACACTGAGAGTGATACATGGAAATCATTCTCACACTGAGAGTGAAACACGTCAGTCAGTCTCATGCATAATGTCAATGTTAAGTGGAGTTGTTAGAGAAATAATAAAGAGATCAGAGGCGGCAGATGATCTTTGAGACTGAGGCAGGTATCGTAGAGGGAGACTCTTGCTTTACGATACATTACTGCAGCAGCAGCGGGAGCAGAGGAGTCGCAGCAGAGGAGGAGCAGCAGCAGAAGAGCAGCAGCGGAAGAGCAGCAGCAGAGGAGCAGCAGCAACAACAGTAGTAGTAGCAGCAGCAGAGCAGCAGCAGAGGAGGAGGAGGAGAAGGAGGAGGAGGAGGAGCAGCAGCAGCAGTAGCAGCAGCAGTGGCAACAGCAGCAGCAGTAAAAGCAGCAGCAGCAGCAGTGGCAACAGCAGGAGCTGCTGCTGTCAACTGGTCAATCAATAAAAGCACTATCTAGGCAGCAGTAGTTCTGGTAAAACATGCAGCTCTTTTGCAACACTCAGCTCTTGTACAACATTCAGCTCTCTTGCAACATGCAGCTCTAGTACAACATGCACCCCTGGTATAACTTGCACCTCTGGTACAACATACAGCTCAACATGCTATTTTGGCAACTATATTGTTCCTTTCATTATTTTGTTACGGCACTTGTTCTGGAACAATCAGCTGATAAGTGTCTCTTTTTTTTGATGAATCATCATTTTAATGGTATACAATAACGTCAAGTTGATGAATAAGACACATAAGCAACGCCTGGTCATCAGTTATTGCCAACTCATGTTTCCAGTACGGAAATCACTTCTGTACTTCACTGGAACAGCCTGCTGTGCAGGAGACACGTTTCGGTAATAAACATTACCAGAGTGTTGCACATGTGTTTTATTCGTCACGTGATGAATCGTTGAGTAGGTCCATGTGCTTAATGACAGTGACTCAACAAGGTTCAGCTGGTGTAAATGCCACAGAGGGTAGTGTCTACTTAAATTTATGTGAGGGTTGTACTGTGGCTTTGGGCCACAGTACAACCCTATTTATTTATTTAGTTGGGACATGATAATGGCCCAGGACGCACCGACTGTATTCGTTTGTACATTGTTCAAGCCGCTTTAATGTGATCTGCATTTAACTTTGGTTTGACAAAGACATGTAGCAGAAGTCTTCACCAGGACAACTTTTAACTCTAAGAACTTGAACCTGACTTGATGAAGCTCTTCTTAGAGCGCTATCTGTGTCTTCCCTCGTGTCGGAAAAATGGCTTTCTGTCGACCGCTGACTTACTGGCCGGACTACTCAGTGGTCTGATTGTTGTTGGTGTTAGTTCGCAGCGACAGTCGAGTAGTACTGCGCTAATTACTGAGACGTTTCTCTCACAGGAGTCACATCAACTCTGTGCAAAGATAAAATGTTATCAGTCCGTTAGACTGATAAAGTTCCATAGAGCAAAACGCCCTTTTGGTGTTGACACACCGCGATGACTGCAAGAAACAGCTTCCTGACTTGTTTCACTTCCTCGGAATTCTCTGTGGCCTACGCAATGAATATTCTGTTGCTGAACAACGAAACTCGTGTTAATGGTGGAGACATATTCATTCAGTTTGTTTCTGACAAAGTTGATTTCCATATCAAATCTCTTGACGTCTGTGTCAAGCTGCGCTCCTGGCTGCAGTCAAGAGCATCACTGAGGCTCATCAATGGTCCACAGAGCACTCCTTTCCACCCGATGGATCCAGAAAGCCTTTTGCCGACAGTTGTGAAGAAAACACTCGATACAGATATTTTTTTATTTTTATTGTGACATCGTTACGCTCTTTGAAGAGGTTGGTAAAACTCTACACAGAGTGCAATAGTCTCCTAATTAATGTTTTCTTGCTCAATGTGTGTCGTATATTCACTCTTCTATGCGTCAAGAATCCCTCGTTAGCATCACAGCTTTGTAACATTATCATAGGTTAGATGAAGACGTAACTCCGAACAGTCGTAAACAAACACGTTTAAGGAGGAAAAGTCTTTGTTATACAACGTTTCGCCCGTTAGTGGGTTTTATCAAGATGGTATACTTGATTAATCCCCCTTGTGAGTAAAATGGTGAACCAACAAAGATTTTGTCGGCATTAAATTCCTGTTTACCACGGTATCACAGCGCAGAACAAGAATCTCCAGGTCAAAAGCTCTCGTAAACAACAGTCTTACGAGGTCTTGTCGGACAATACAAAGAGGTTTCAGAACTCTGGTGAACTACTGAGCCTGACAATAACTGGTCAACGGGCTGGGACACAACCATCCTGGAATGGGTACATAAACACACGCCCTCTGAGTGGGGTGTCTTGATCCTGGTAAAGGTTTCGTGGTCCAAGGATCAAACTTACTAACCACTTGTTTCCCCAAGGGAGGTATGAACCTATGTTTCAGAGGCCATGATGCTTGTTCTCATATTTATGCTGTGTCCGAACAACTGGCAACAAATGCTTAGATACGCAAATTGCATATAAATTGTATGTAAATTGCCTGTTAACTCATAACACAAACTCATCCACCGTAGTGGACGGTGGATGAATTTGTATTCCACCAAAAATGAGAGAACACAGCAAATTGGAAAAGATTAATAGATGACTTCGTCTTCTAAGGATATATAATGATGACAGTATGATGGTGATAATGTGATGACGATAATATGATGGTGAATACTCCCTGTTCCTCTTGTGTATTGCGTAACGTAAACAATAATGCGTGACTCTTAACAAAAGCGTTGAGTGGCTGCTCAGAGAGTTGCGTAACAGACAGTGGTCCATCTGAGGCAGATGGCGCATATTTTTGTTTACCAGACTGGAAGTAGAACCGTAATCAATAGGACATTTCGTGAAGATCCGTGTTACAACGTTTGCAGTATGTTAAACAGAGCAAATACCTGAAATTCATAAATCTGAAAGACGGTTAGTATGACTTAAATAGTAACACCAAACTGAGGCAGCATTCAACTTGTACTCACACATCTTAACACGTACAGTGTCGGTAGTTGATATTCTGCTATGTATGCGATTAAAAGTTGATGTTCTCTTCTAATATATTGTAAAACCTTTATATTCTGCCTTAATATGCAATAAAACGTTAATGTTCTGTCCTAGTGTATTGTAAAACCTTAATATTCTTCCCAAATAAATGATTAAACGTTGATATTCTGTATCATCTAAAAACGGGAATATTCTTCCTTGATCTTTCAAATAACGTTTATGTTCCACCTCTAACATAAGATAAAACGTTGACGTTTTCCTCCTACTATAAGACAAAACTGATTTTTTTTTAAATCCATGTCAGATATAAAAGACCCTTCTAATATATTTATTAAATTACTTCCGTATTATTACCTGGGCTGCTGCATCCATTATATTACGCTGAGATTGTATGATTAAACATACACTAATTGAATTAAGATCAAACTTTAACATTTCGCAAGGCCAGCAGAAACCTGATGCTATTATTCTACCTGCTCTAAGATTATCTTTTGTGCATATGACTTAGTCCCTGAACTTTAATTGTTCCTACATTTGAGTTCAGTAAGGTATCTGCTTGTCTTTCACAGTGAAGGCTCTCATCTGCATCCTAAATGCTAAATTTTTATATTAGCATAAAGGAAAAAAATATATCTTTAAATGTATAAGAGAAAATTTTTGAAAGGACTTAATTTTAAATGAGTTCTTGCTAATTGACCAGTTTTACCTGTTCGGCACGACATATATATATATATATATATATATATATATATATATATATATATATATATATATATATATATATATATATATATATATATATATGTGTGTGTGTGTGAATATTGCTGGATTAATTTTTTATTTCATTTCTTTTCATTGTCATGAAAACAGAAAGCTTAACTGCATATTTTCTGAGTAAGTTGAGCACTTAGAGCGTTGGCAAGTGATAATTACTTGAGGCGGAAGCTGCGTTGTCATGGTGATGACCATGTGATTATATTACCTCACCAGAGACATTGGTGCCTCTGAGAAAGAGAGAGAGAGTGAGAGAGAGAGAGAGAGAGAGAGAGAGAGAGAGAGAGAGAGAGAGAGAGAGAGAGAAAAGAGAGAGAGAGAGAGAGAGAGAGAGAGAGAGAGAGAGAGAGACTTGTGTCTCTGACCTTCACTCCCTTCTAGGAGTGACCTTTGTCTTGATGCTGGTGAAGGGCTCTTGATTCAAGGAAGCGAAGCTACCCTTTCCTTTACTCAGATAAATTTATACCCCATCCCACCATCTCTGGCGTTTTATGACCCTGAGGTTCCCCGTAAATATTACAATGAAGGAGGAGACGCAGTACATCATACACAGTGACGCAGGAGCACTTGCTGACGGTATACATCATACACACTGACACAGGAGCACTTGCTGACGGTATACATCATACACACTGACACAGGAGCACTTGCTGACGGTATACATCATACACACTGACGCAGGAGCACTTGCTGACGGTATACATCATACACACTGACACAGGAGCACTTGCTGACGGTATACATCATACACACTGACACAGGAGCACTTGCTGACGGTATACATCATACACACTGACACAGGAGCACTTGCTGACGGTATACATCATACACACTGACACAGGAGCACTTGCTGACGGTATACATCATACACACTGACACAGGAGCACTTGCTGACGGTATACATCATACACACTGACACAGGAGCACTTGCTGACGGTATACATCATACACACTGACACAGGAGCACTTGCTGACGGTATACATCATACACACTGACACAGAAGCACTTGCTGACGGTATACATCATACACACTGACGCAGGAGCACTTGCTGACGGTATACATCATACACACTGACACAGGAGCACTTGCTGACGGTATACATCATACACACTGACACAGGAACACTTGCTGACGGTATACATCATACACACTGACACAGGAACACTTGCTGATGGTATACATCATACACACTGACACAGGAACACTTGCTGACGGTATACATCATACACACTGACACAGGAGCACTTGCTGACGGTATACATCATACACACTGACACAGAAGCACTTGCTGACGGTATACATCATACACACTGACGCAGGAGCACTTGCTGACGGTATACATCATACACACTGACACAGGAGCACTTGCTGACGGTATACATCATACACACTGACACAGGAGCACTTGCTGACGGTATACATCATACACACTGACACAGGAGCACTTGCTGACGGTATACATCATACACGGTGACGCAGGAGCACTTGCTGACGGTATACATCATACACACTGACACAGGAGCACTTGCTGACGGTATACATCATACACGGTGACGCAGGAGCACTTGCTGACAGTATACATCATACACACTGACACAGGAGCACTTACAAACTATATACTTCCCATAAACGATTCACATGGAATATCTGACAATGATAACATCAAAGACGAATATATGGAGCAACATGTTTTGAAAATGTACTGACGGATATCACAGTAGCGAAGCTCAGGCTTGGCAAGAATATTGGTCGGGACACAGGATGAGTTGTCATCAGCCTTTGATCGTGTGTCCGAGGCTCTTTTAGGCTGTCCTCCGAGCATTTAAATTGATTCCAGCTTGTAGATGTGTTACAGTACTTTCAATGCAACCATTTATTTATATGTACGGAAGGTTTTAGCAAACCCCGGCTTTTCCGTCTTGCAGGGCGTTATGGAAGTATTAGAAGTACTCTGCCGTTCGACCAATGAATTTTTTTTTTTGTTACTTTTCATGGATTTGCCTCCAACAGAGTACAGTACAGTAGTAGCTGCATTACGTTTACTGCTGAAGGAACAAAGAGACAATTAAGAAGGTGAACTTTCAGATGTTATTGTGAAGATTGGAGGGCTTAATTTTTAATGCAATTTCTGAGATCAATTGGTCCGCATTTCTCAGGGGCTCCATCTCTGCCTCTCGTTCCTTTCTTCTAAGTCTGCCAGCGAGAAGAAGAATCTTATATAATGTGCCTTTTACCCTTCAAGAACTGGAGGCAACACTCTCCGCTTGCCGACCATCGGCAGCTGGGCCAGACGACATACATATTCTTATGCTATGCCGATCATCGGCAGCTGGGCCAGACGGCATACATATTCGTATGCTACAGCATTTACATCAGGCAGCTCTTGCAGTCCTCTTACGACTCTTTAATCTTATATGGTCGCAAGGAGTTCTTCCCCAGCTGTGGAAGTCTGTTATTGTTCTCCCTTTTCGCAAACTGGGTACTAAGTTTCATGACATTACTGTTAATGACCATAATAAAAAATATGTTCCGACAAATTCTCATGAGTTTTAACTAAGGTCACAAATCACATGACATCTTGAAGGCAAAATGGAAACGCTGCTCTATTATGGTTACTTAACTTTAATATTGTGACTCTAGCACTGAAGTTTATTGAGGCAGAGATCATACAAAATTTGAATCTTCATGTAGATTGCATAGGAACTCTGTTACTTCTTTTTTTTATGCCAGTGGAGTGTCTGCATGCCAAGTCCTGCCAGCTATATCTCAAAAATACTGATACTTTTTATTTAAAAACGACAGAAAGTTAATTTCACAGATTTACATAGACAATTCAGCGCTCAGAAAAGTACTGGTATAGCTTATTGTCTGATCTGAAAAATCGAATAGACTTTGATGAAGATTAGGAAGAGTACTGGAGACACTAATAACGGAAGAGTACTGGAGACACTAATAAGGGAAGAGTACTGGAGACACTAATAACGGAAGAGTACTGGAGACACTAATAACGGAAGAGTACTGGAGACACTAATAACGGAAGAGTACTGGAGACACTAATAACGGAAGAGTACTGGAGACACTAATAACGGAAGAGTACTGGAGACATTAATAACGGAAGAGTACCGGAGACATTAATAACGGAAGAGTACTGGAGACACTAATAACGGAAGAGGTTTAACGGAGAGTCTCCTAAATAAACAGACATTCGGTTTACCAGTAGCTCACCACGTATGTGAGAATGTAGAAGAGATGTGCGAAGTTCTGACCAACAGCAGTGTCCAGTGTAATCAACTGAGAGTTTCGTGAATATCAAAGAGTGAAAAACATGATTAGAAGTTTGACGTTTGGCCCTTTTATCAAAACAGAAGATCTAGTTTCGCTGTTAAACAGTTTTGGTTGCTCCTGGAAATATAAATTATTGCCAAATACCTGCTATAACCAAGAAGATAAAGAAACATTTGGCGAACTCACAGTAAAGTGCTGCAAAAGAGTGAAGTCAATTTATTTTACAAACACCATTGTTAGTGTTGCGAACAGATTGTACTGTAAAATTAGCGGAAGACTTGAAAACAGGTTTCAGTTATAAATTGGCTTCTGTCCTATTCTTTATATTTGATGAGAAAGACAAAGAAGTCATCTCTGTATCAGATGTTCAACGCTGTTAAACAACGAGTAATTGATTTATCAGGATACATGTAAGTCACTGATGGAGGTAATGTAGCTTGGCCATTGCAAGGCACATTTACATCCAGCTCATAAGAAGACATCATGGCAAAAATTTTACAGAAATTGTTGAAGGATATTCAACAAGTCATATCAACACTAAAGTCAACAACGAATTTTATATTCATTTCAGCTGCAATATTATTTGATGAGAACACACCTCTGACTGGGCCTTCTGGGTCTTAAAAAAATTAAAGAACACAGAGTGTGTAATTATGCAAATGAAAAAAAAAAATAATGAAAGCACTGAGACATGATGGTGATGTAATTGCTGAGAGTGCAGTCACTAAATGTAATGAACACGAATCAGTAGTCGCAGTTACAGAGGATGTGGATCTTCTCATTCTCTTACTTGCTCTTACTCTAGCAGATGAAGATATTAAGTTCTTGGAAGAACGAAAAGAAACCCTCAAAGAGTAAGTGTAAAGTTCTCGAGACGTATAGTGTTCCACTACATTAAATAACATCAGAGAGTTAATTTGGTTTGCTGATTCATCCAGTGACTAAGATATCATACCCTTTATTTTTTTTTTACACAGCGTTTGACAAGGTTTTATGACTTGGAAAAATGAAAATGGTCAATCTCCTCAAATAGATAATCTTTTGCAATAGAATATGTTGATTTACGACAATACTTAGTCAACTCATCATGATGAAGTTGCAGCAACTGGAGAATGGTTCATCCTAACTCTATATGCAATAAGGCAAACAGCGTAACAAATATCAATCATTTTAGATTTGTATTTTAACAGAACACTCAGCCACTGAAATCATGCTGTGTTCTCATCATGTCTTCCTCCCACCTCTTCAGCACCTCCACAATATTTTCGTGTTTATCACCAAGTTGAGTGGGACTGGAAGAGACATCAGAATTCTCTGTCACCTGTCTATATAATGGAGGTACCAGCGACCACAAAGATCTTTAAAGTTATCTCTCTTGGTTGTGTAAAAGCTGGATTGCAAAAACTGCGACGGTCGAATTTGCCAAAATTCTGAATCAATGGAGGATCGCACAGTTGACCTTGGTATAAAGGATGAGGGGGAGAATACTAGGCTTAAACCACAACATTACTACTCAAAAATGAGCGGAAATGAGAATATATATAAAAAATATATTTCATTATGTTTGTTTATTATTAAATTATTGTAAACTTATCTAAAATATATTTAGTTGGATTAGGCTAAATTAAATTACGCTTGTTATAATAAGTTCAGGTAAGTTTTCTAACGTTCTTTTGGTACAAAATTAATTTTTCATTGACATAAATGAATTTTTTTTTTTTAAACCTATAAGAGAAAATTTTAGAAAGGACATAATTTTAAATGAGTTCTTGTAATTGATCAGTTTTATCTATTCGGCACGACATATATATATATATATATATATATATATATATATATATATATATATATATATATATATATATATATATATATATATGTATATATATATATATATATATATATGTATATATATATATATATATATATATGTATATATATATATATATATATATATATATATATATATATATATATATATATATATATATATATATATATATATATGTCGTGCCGATTAGGTAAAACTTGCGATTTTGGCTTAAATAGCAACGCTCACCTTGCTATATAAGACAAGTGAAAATTTGTGTATGCAATAATTTCGCCAAAATCATTCTGAACATAACGAAAAAATATATTTCATTGTGTTTCTTTATTATTAAATTAATGTTAACGTATCTAAAATATATTTAGTTGGGTTAGGATAAATTAAATTGCGCTTGTTGTAATAAGGTTAGGTAGGTTTTCAAAGTTTCTCTTGGTACAAAATTATAAATTCGTACATTAACATAAACGAAAAAATATATCTTTAAACGTATAAGATAAAATTTTAGTAAGGACTTAATTTTAGATGAGTTCTTGCTAATTGACCAGTTTTACCTAATCGGCACGACACATATATATATATATATATATATATATATATATATATATATATATATATATATAATATATATATATATATATATATATATATATATATATATGTCGTGCTAATAGGTAAAACTGGTCAGTTACAAGAACTCATTTAAATGAAGTCCTTTCTAAAATTCTTTCTATACGTTTAAAGATATATATTTTCATTTATGATAATGAAAATTATAATTTTGTACCAAGAGAAACTTGAAAACCTACCTAACCTTATTATAACAAGCGCAATTTAATTTAGCTAACCCAACTAAATATATTTAGATACGTTAACATTAATTTAATAATAAAGAAACACAATGAAATATATTTTTCGTTAGTTCAGAATGATTTTGGCGAAATTATGCATACACAATTTTCACTTGTCTTATATAGCAAGATGAGCGTTGCTATTTAGCAAATCGCAAGTTTACCTAATCGGCACGACACACATATATATATATATATATATATATATATATATATATATATGTCGTGCCGATTAGGTAAAACTTGCGATTTTGGCCTAAATAGCAACGCTCACTTTGCCATATAAGACAAGTGAAAATTTGTGTATGCAATAATTTCGCCAAAATCATTCTGATCATAACGAAAAAAATATGATTGTAACTGTTTGTTTATTATTAAATTAATGTTAACGTATCTAAAATATATTTAGTTGGGTTAGGCTAAATTAAATTGCGCTTGTTGTAATAAGGTTAGGTAGGTTTTCAAAGTTTCTCTTGGTACAAAATTATAAATTCTTACATTAACATAAATGAAAAAAATATATCTTTAAACGTGTAAGAGAAAATTTTAGAAAGGACTTAATTTTAAATGAGTTCTTGCTAATTGACCAGTTTTACCTAATCGGCACGACATATATATATATATATATATATATATATATATATATATATATATATATATATATATATATATATATATATATATATATATATATATATATTGGTATATAGGTATGAATGAAAAATTTGGTACATCTTAAAAATAAGAATCTCATATATCTAGATAGGACATTTTCGGCTCTTCAACTTCATCTCTATGTATTTGTACTAAAATACTTATCATTTGTGAGCTATTAACAGAAAACTGAATGAAAGTAGCAAAACTCTCGTTGTCCTCCACCTCGCACTCAACATCAGGTTCGGCTAACACCAAAACTACAGCATAATCTGCAAACAAGAATAGTAGCAATCATGTTCAGAATTTATTTTCCAATATTCCTCGTTATATAATCCATTGTCGTCAGAATCATCGTTTTC
Source organism: Cherax destructor (assembly GCA_009830355.1). NCBI lineage: Eukaryota > Metazoa > Arthropoda > Malacostraca > Decapoda > Parastacidae > Cherax > Cherax destructor. Next base: position 263,239 of record WNWK01000356.1, read on the forward strand.
CAAATAACCTCGAAAAACAAGTAAAATTAAGTAATAAACAAGTCACATCGTAAGACAGAGCAAATATAATATGATCCTTTGAAGAGAGGCATCCCATGAAGCACTGACTATGACTTATCCACAGTTTGCTTCGTATTGTGACTACCCTGAATGCGATGTTTTCTCTTCTTCTTTTGCTTGTGTTGTTTTATTGTGTGTAAAAGTTCATGGTTCTGAGAGAGGATGGCAAATGAGGCGACAATGAATCCCAAGTTTTTATTTTTCAAGCCTTTAATTCTTAGCTCTTATTTCTTAACGCAGCATTTATCGGCACCCTGGCACTTTGCAACTCTTTTTTTTTCTTGGCTCCCCTGCAGCGTTTCCCTCCTTCTAGAGTTATGTCAACATTGCTCACCCTCTCCTCTAAATGAGCCTCACACACCTACCTCCTTCCCCTCAGTGATATATATTCTCCTTTCCCCTCTTTACTGTTTCTCTTCTCTCCTGCCTCACTCCTCTCACTCCAGACACACACATGCGCACACATACACACACACACACACACACACACACACACACACACACACACAACTCACCACACATGCACAAATATAAAATATATGTATAATATATATAAATTCTTCTTTCAACAAACTGGCCGTATCCCAACGAAGCCGGGTGGCGCAAAAAGAAAAACGATAGTCTCTCTTTTAACTATAGTAATGTATACAGAAGGGGTTACTAGCCCCTTGCTTTCGGCACTTTAGTCGCCTCTTACGACACTCATGGCTTACGGAGGAAGAATTCTGTTTCATTTCCCCATGGAGATAAGAGGAAATAAACAAGAACAAGAACTAGTAAGAAAATAGAAGAAAGCCCAGAGGGGTGTGTATATACGTATATGCTTGTACATGCATGTCTAGTGTGACCTAAGTGTAAGTAGAAGTAGCAAGACGAACCTGATATCTTACATGTTTATGAGACAGAAAAAAAGATACCAGCGATCCTACCAACATGAAAAACAATTAGAGGTTTCCGTTTTACACTCACTTGGCAGGACGATAGTACCTCCCTGGGCGGTTGATGTCTACTAATGTGTAACTTTATTAATAGACAAAATACATTGAGAGAAAACACAAACATGAATACATTGGTACAAGCATTTCCCCTCTGGATGGCCACGCTGAGGCGCTGGAACATGAAAGTGGCTGCCCTTGGGTCCCTGGTGGTGTCAATGAGTCTGGAACCCAGTTCTTTAAGGAAACGTGTGGCATTTTTCCCCCATGATCCCAAGGTCTCTGAACCCACTGGGACAAATTGATACTGTTGGCTTATGTCCCTGTACTTGCCGATCTTGTACTCCTCCCTGTGGTCAGCAGCTCCTCCCTATCATCCGACACTGTGATATATGCAGGTGTCAGTCAGTGTCGACACACAGATATAGTCCCATGCTAAGAGCTTGCCATTCTTCCAAAGATAGATGGTGATCCCGTCAGGGCGGTTTGCTGGGTTGTGGATATTGTTGCCCGCTAGTGATCGGGGCTCTCTCTCGGCTGGGCATCCAGCTGTAGCAAGGATTCTCTTTATGATACCGTTAACCTCATTGTGTCTTGCATGCCAGCCCTTGGTTTTGGAACACTTAAGACCATTTAGACCATACTGGTCGGCTTGCGCATCGCCGCAAATACACGAATATTCCATGTGAATTGGGGCAGCAAGGCAAAGAGCCACTGAAATACTTAGGGTCGAGGCGTGTTCCCATTGCCGAAATGGGAACTGCTTGGAGGAAGTCCCCAGAGAGATGTGAACTCACAGCTTGGAGACGGGCAGTCTCCCTGTCTCATGTTACAGCCCTAAGCATGTTGGCAAGCACCTTTTCAGCAATGGGGCCATCCCAACTTGACTGTTTGTAGGCCAGTGCTACAATAGGTTTTGGTGCTGGAGCATCAAGAGTCTCCCATTCAGTGATGGCAATGGCGTAGGTAGGGTCCTGTATTCCTGCTGAGTCACTGAGGATGTCCGGAAGAATTTGTCTTATTAACTCGTTTGATGCTATGGAAGAGGATAGGAAAGCTGGTAGGGCAACCTGGGAGGGTTTGCGTACTCCCAGCCCCCAAACCCTGACTGGGAATGAGGCTTGCAACAACTGTCCATCTTTGAGGGAAAGATTCAATACACTCTTTAGCATGGTCTTAAGGAGAGAGTCATATTACTTGAGTTTCGGACTGCTGAAGGCTGGGGAGCATCTCAGCAGGAAATAGGTAAGTTTTGGGATTGACTGGCACCTGGTGAGTAGGTAGAAGGCATCATGTGTATTAGTGTCTTTCATCCTGCCTTCCATCGTCCTTAAGTCTGAGATTTTTTTTTCTAGGATCAGATCGATGGCACTGCATCCAAGAGGAGCACCAAGGAGAGTGCTGTTGGCTGGATCAATGGCTCGTGCTCCTGGTAAAACAGCACTAATGTTCTGGGTCATCTGTCGATTGGTGGAACCTATTTCACATTTGGTGGGGTTTAAAGATAGGCCCAGGCTCTCTCCCATGTCTTTAATTTTTCTGATGTCCTCTAGGAGAGATTCTGTAGTGCCAGCTAGGGTACCATCATCCAAGAACCAGATGTTGAGCTCACTGGAAAGCGCTTCTGTGACTTCCTTGATGACCAGACAGAATAGAAAGGGGGCAAGAGGGTATCCCTGTTGCACACCCTCACACGAATCAATTTCTGGAAACTGCTTTGAGAGCAGCATCCCTTTTGACTAAGTTGAAAGCGTTGGCAAAGTCCAATTTGATCAAGGCTTTTTCATCGGACATGTTGTTGATGTATACTCGTGCTGCATGGGCAGCTGCTTCACAGCCTTTTTGAACACCAAAACCGAGCTGAGTTGGTTTCAACATTGCAGCAGCCTCTTGACTCACCATTCTTACTGCAGCCTTGGCGACAAGGCGCCGAAGGGTGTTGCCCACTGCAATGGACCTGATTCCTCCATCTTTTTTCCGGAGGGCACATAGTGAGGCACCAAAAAAAAGGGGTCTAATGGCCTCTGGGACACTGCCAGCCAGGCACACATTGCAAAATTTGGTGAGTTGAGACACTAACCTCTCTGAAACCTAACCAAGTGCTGGATTGAGCATTTGTTTCAAGTGTTGTGGCCTTACACCGGTGAAACCTCCTGCTGACCCCTGTGGAAATAACATAGCAGCTTTATACACATCAGCGTCCTGTAAGGTTAAATGTTCTTCACCTATTGCAATGTCAGGGAGGTCAGTTTTGGTACTGGGAGCCCTTGGTGGATGTTTGTATTTCAGGGCTTGTGCTGTAATGACGTTCTTTGGGGTGATGGTATCCTCACTGGTTATAAGCATATATATATATATATATATATATATATATATATATATATATATATATATATATATATATATATATATATATATATATATATATGTATATATATATATATATATATATATATATATATATGTCGTGCCGATTAGGTAAAACTTGCGATTTTGGTTTAAATAGCAGCGCTCTTCTTGCCATATAAGACAAGCGAAAATTTGTGTATGCAATAATTTCGCCAAAATCATTCTGAACATATCGAAAAAATATATTTCATTGTGTTTGTTTATTATTAAATTAATGTTAACGTATCTAAAATATATTTAGTTGGGTTAGGCTAAATTAAATTGCGCTTGTTGTAGTAAGGTTAGGTAGGTTTTCAAAGTTTCTCTTCATACAAAATTATAAATTTTTACATTAACATAAATGAAAAAATATATATTTAAAAGTATAAGAGAAAATTTTAGAAAGGACTTAATTTTAGACGAGTTCTTGCTAATTGACCAGTTTTACCTAATCGGCACGACATATATATATATATATATATATATATATATATATATATATATATATATATATATATATATATATATATATATGTGTATATATATATATATATATACGTATGTCGTGCCGATTAGGTAAAACTGGTCAATTAGCAAGAATTCGTCTAAAATTAAGTCCTTTCTAAAATTTCTCTTATACGTTTAAAGATATATTTTTTCATTTATGTTAATGTAAGAATTTATAATTTTGTACCAAGAGAAACTTTGAAAACCTACCTAACCTTATTACAACAATCGCAATTTAATTTAGCTAACCCAACTAAATATATTTTAGATACTTTAACATTAATTTAATAATAAACAAACACAATGAAATATATTTTTCGTTATATTCAGAATGATTTTGGCGAAATTATTGCATACACAAATTTTCACTTGTCTTATATGGCAAGTGACGTTCTATTTAAGCCAAAATACAAGTTTTACCTAATCGGCACGACTATATATAAAATATATATATATATATATATATATATATATATATATATATATATATATATATATATATGTCGTGCCGATTAGGTAAAACTTGCGATTTTGGCTTAAATAGCAACGCTCACCTTGCCATATAAGACAAGTGAAAATTGTGTATGCAATAATTTCGCCAAAATCATTCTGAACATAACGAAAAATATATTTCATTGTGTTTGTATATTATTAAATTAATGTTAACGTATCTAAAATATATTTAGTTGGGTTAGGCTAAATTAAATTGCGCTTGTTGTAATAAGGTTAGGTAGGTTTTCAAAGTTTCTCTTGGTACAAAATTATAAATTCTTACATTAACATACATGAAAAAATATATCTTTAATCGTATAAGAGAAAATTTTAGAAAGGACTTAATTTTAGATGAGTTCTTGCTAATTGACCAGTTTTACCTAATCGGCACGACATATATATATATATATATATATATATATATATATATATATATATATATATATATGGGAATCATGGGAAAGGAGGAGGAACGGAACTGGGAAATAAAACGCCTTTTACAGAAGGGGTAGAGCAACAGAGACAGAAAAATCCAGGAAAGGGGATTCCCTAGTAATCCACAGAGACTCTGTACCAAAAACCCCCAGAAATGAAGTAAGTAAATAGCATGCCCAAAAAACAGTTAAAGATAGAATAATCCGAGTGTGGTACCCAAATGTTCATGGAGTTGCCAGCAAGTGGGAAATAATGAAAAAAATGAGAATGAAACCACTGATATAGCAGCAAATACATGAGATATTTTTAGAGGCCTATAAAATAGTAAGAAAGTAAAAGACGAGCAAAATGAGAGAGGTTACATCGATGGTCAGAAATCATTGGAGATTTGAGGAACTAGGAAAAAAGGGATTTCACGGACTGTGTAGCAGGTAATTTAGTTTCCAGAGAGACAAAATACTATTAGTTGCAGCGATATAAAAAGTGGATGAGAGAGCATAAGCTCCTATTTCTATGAAATGTCATCCACAAGGCGACTGGGAAACCTTGGATTGCCATTGAGGACCAGAAACATGGAAAGCAAAATTTATGTAAACATTAATGAAGAGCTTTGTGAGTGAAGGTAACAACAAGTGCGAGGGCAGGTGGTGAGCCAGGAAAAACTCAATCTAGTTTTCTCAGAAAACGAATACGACACAGCGGGAATTAATTATGGGAAATTATTGGAAAGAAAAGGAGGAAGTGTGCCAGAAAAATGGGACTGCAGAAAATGGGACAACAAAGGCATGAGAAAATTTCTTAGTGAATTTGAATGGCAAAGGGAACTCGAGAGCCGAGCTGTACAAGAAATGATTGAGGTTATAGAGTCAAATTGCCAAGAGTCAAAAGAAAGATTTATACCAAACACGAGGAAAAAACAGGAAAAAAAGAGCCCCGGGGTTTTATCAAGCATACAGAGAGGCCATGGGATGGAGCAAGATGGCCTGGAAAAAATATAGAGCCAATTAAAATTCAGAAAACCGAGATACAAGCAGGAGAGCTAAAGACAATTGTGAAAGACAATTGTGAAAGACAATTGTGAAATAATATTCCAGGAAAGGTTGAAGTTGAACAAAAGCAACACCACAGCCACATAAAATAATAACTGTGAAAGATCAAGTGGTAACACTAGGGAAGGAGGAAGGGACACGGACGAAAAAAAATTGTTTAGAAGTCCTCACTGAAGAAAGTGGAGAACTATATGCAGGCTCTTTAATTACGACAGATTAACTGATGCTGGAGACCATCAACAGAATAAGGAAAGACGCGATGAGACTACTACATGAGCTGGATGTAACAAAAACAATGCGAACAGAACATTATCTACATTGGAACTAAGAGAAAAACAAAACAACAATGTGACCCAAAAGTTAAGTTGTTTAACCAGGCTATCCAATTAGAACAGCTGCCAGAAAATTTGAAAAAAAGGCAATTGTGATCCCCAGTTATATTATACATATAATAAAAGATAGACAAGAGGCTCTGAATTATAGGTCAGTATGTCAGACATGCATACTCTCAACACATCTGGAGAAGATAGTAATGAAAAAGAATAATAGAGCAATTGGAGAGAAGGAAATTCTTAATAGAAAACCAGTATTGATCTAAAGATAGATAATCCTGTCTTAGGAATCTGCTGGAGTTTTATGAAAGAGTGACAGATATAAAACAAGAAAGCCACTGCTGGGAGGATTTCATTTTCTTGGACTACAGGGGAGCGCCTGATACAGTACTACAAAGGGGATTTGTCCATAAACTGGAGAAAGAGGGAGGGTTCAAAACGCAGGGTGCTCCATTGCCTCACAGAGTTCCTGAGTTGCAGAAAACAGAAAATAACAGTTAGGGAAGAGGAATCGAAATGGTAGAGAGTAACGAGTGTGGTTCTGTGCACACAAACACACACATCAAAAAGACATATCTGACCCGAAGTTGTTATATAGAGGAAAACAACAGTCAAGCAGAGGTAATCAGACTGAGAGAAGAAGGAGGGGAACTCACAGGAAACGACCAGGAAGAATATGAGGAGCTTAGCTCAAGATTCAGGGAGGTATTCAGAGTGGAGACAGAGAGGCTTCTAGCAAACCAAGGTGACTGTGTGCACCACCAAGTGCTGGACACAATACACTCAACTGAGAAAGGGGTGATGAAAGTGCTAAGGAAACTTGATACACTAAAGGCGGTGGGCCCAGATAATATCTCTCCTTGGGTCATGAGAGAAGGAGTAGATGCACTGTGTGTGCCACTAACAAAAATCATCAATAAATCTATCGAAACACGGCAACTGCCTGAGGTGTGGAAGATATCAAATGTAGTCCCGACTTTAAAGAAAGGAGACAGACAGGCAGCACTAAACTAGAGATTAGTGTTACTGACATGATGGAGAAGTCCATCAGAAGAGAGGTGGGGCACATAGAAAGGAACGAGCTCATACACGACAATAAGCACGGCTTCAGGGAATTGAAATCTTGCATCACAAACCTACTTTTGTTACCATGTCGTAGAACGACAAGGTAACAGAAGTATCACAGGGGAGAGAGAGGGATGGGTAGACTACATCTTCTTGAACTGTGAGAAAGCTTTGGACAGAGTACCACACAAGAGACTGGTTGAAAAACTAGAGGAGCAGGTAGGAATAGGAGGGAAAGCACTGCAATGGATCAGGGAATACCTGACAGATAGGAAACACCATGTGTTGGTACGAGACGAGGTGTCAGAGTGGTTACATATGTCGAGTGGGGTTCCACAAGAGTCAGTCCTTGGTCTGGTGCTGTTTCTTGTATATGTGAATGACATGACGGAAGCAAGCCTGGTTCGACAAATGGCTCCTGGAGTTTAACCCTAACAAGTGCAAAGTTATGAAGCTTAGGGAAGGACAAAGAAGACCGCAGACGGAGTACAGCATAACAGGTCAAACGCTTTACCGAGCACATCTCCTGAGGCGGACATCAACCAAATAACTGTGGCAGCATTTAGGAGTCTGTAATACCTAAGAATAGTGTTTCTACATGTAAGTAAGAAGTCATTCAATACACTGTACACTGTATACATCAGGCCCATAATGAAGTATGCAGCATCAGTATGGAACCCACACTTGGTCAAGCAAGTCAAGAAATTAGAATAAGTGTAATGTTTTGCAAGAAGACTAGTCCCAGAGCAAAGCGTTATGTCCAAATAGGAGAGGTTAAGGGAAATCAATCTGACGATGCTGGAGGACAGGAGGGATAGGGAGGACGTGACAACGACATATAAAATACAGAGAGGAATTGACTTGTTGGATACGGACAGAATGTTTCAGAGATGTAACATTGCAACAAGGTGTCACAACTAGAAAATGAAAACTCAGGGGAATCACAGGGATGTTAGGAAGTATTTCTTCAGTCATGGAGTCGTCAGGACGTGGAACAATCTTTAGTGATGTGGTGGAGGCAGGATACATACATAGCTTTAAGAAGAGGTACAGTAAAGCCCCTGGAACAGGGAGAGAGTGAAGTAGTAGCAACCAGTGAAGAGGCATGGCCAAGCGCTATGATTCAACCCCTGGAACCAAGAATAGGTGAGTAAACACACAGACGCTATCACAAACACAAACAAGTATATTCACACACACACACACACACACATACACACACTCTAACACACACACACACACACACACACACACACACTCTAACACACACACACACACACACACACACTAACACACACACACACACACACACACACACTCTAACACACACACATACACACACACACACACTCTCTCTAACACACACACACACACACACACACTCTAACACACACACATACACACACACACACACACTCTCTCTAACACACACACACACACACACACACACTCTCTCTAACACACACACACACACACACACACACACACACTCTCTCTAACACACACACACACTCTCTCTAACACACACTCTCTAACACACACACATAGACTCATTCGCGACATTGTGTACCAGATATTTCAGGTCCATCCTGAAGTATTTCATACCCGATTGGAACCCAGTCCTGATCACGTATTCCTAGAAACTGGAGAGTGCAGAAACTTACAACGGGACTAGTCCTAGAACCAAAGATATATTTTTTTCATTAATGTTAATGTTAAAATTTATAATTTTGTACCAAAAGAATCTTAGAAAACTTGCCTAACCTTATTATAGCAAGCGCAATTTAATTTAGCCTAACCCAACTAAATATATTTTAGATACGTTTACAATAATTTAATAATAAACAAACACAATGAAATATATTTTTTTCGTTAGGTTCTCAGTGATTTTGGCGAAATTATTGCATACACAAATTTTCACTTGTCTTATATGGCAAGGTGAGCGTTGCTATTTAAGCCAAAATAGCAAGTTTTACCTAATCGGCACGACATATATATATACATGTACAGTGGACCCTCGGTTAACGAATACCCCGGAAATCGTGCAATTATGTAAGTATAATTTTGTAAGTTCTTGTGGAAGTGTATTTTTGGGGGTCTGAAATAGACTAACCTACGTGAAATTTTTCCTTAAGGGAGTAAATTCGTTCGGTAATGGCACTTGAGCAGACTTCAGGAGTGAAGTTTTTACGAAACTCGGGGGTCCACTGTATATGCAAAACAACCACGGGGGGAGTAGAATGATAGCTCTAGGCCTTTCGTGTTGTAATCAACACATCATCAGGAGCTTGCAAAATTGCAGAAAAGAGGAGGATGTCCAAGCAAGTACGTTCCCAGGGGACCGTCTTCACTGGAGTGTATGTGTGTGTGTGTGTGTGTGTGTGTATGTGTGTGCGTGCGTGTTCCAGCATAGTTTTTCTTGCGTCATCGATTGCTTTGAAGCACACACTGCCTTGCAGAATAGACTGTCGTCAACCATATAATGTTTTGAGCCTAGACTATTTTTCAGTATAATCTATCCTGCATCATAGACTCTCTTGAAACATTGCCTGCCTTTCTTCATAGTCAATCTTGCATCATAGACTCTTTCATCACAAGCTGTGTTCTAAAACAGGCTCTCTTGCTGTATGGGCTGTCTTGCAGCATAGACTGTCTCGCAGGATAGACTGTTTTGCAGAAAAGGATGTCTTGCGGTATAGACCGCAATATATGTCTTGCAGCATATATTGCCTTGCAGCATAGGCTATCTTACAACTTATTTTGTCTAATAGCATAGGCTCTCTTACAGCATAGACTGTCTTATAGATTGTCTTGCAGTATAGTCTGTCTTGCTGCACAAAGTGTCTTGCAGCATAGACTGTCTTGCAGAACAGACTGTATTGTAAAAACGTTTTCTCACTGTTAAAACTATCTTGCAGCAGAGAGGCTTGCAACAAGGTTGTTATCGCAACAAAGACCGTCTTGCAAATAAAACAATTCTTTAGCAAGGACTTTTATATTAAACACAGCCCTGCATATACAACTCTCTTCTATGAAAGATTGTCTTGCAACAAAAGACCCTTGCAACAAAGACTGTATTGCTTCAAAAATATTCTTTGCAACGAAGATGTATCGACACTTGGGCTTCCACTCTTCATCTTGAACTATTTGCTATTCCTAAAGTTGACACCTTAATTGTAAGTGATTCTTTATAAAGCACTGATGCCTGTAACTTTAAGGGAATGCACATTCTGTGGCTTCCCTCTCCCATTAGTCTTATAACGTGAGAACAATCATACGAAAAGAACTTCAAAAGAACTTGATTGACTTGAGCCAGAAGGAGAGTGACTCTAGTCAGTCCATCTCTCATCGTTTAATCATGCAGGAAAAGCCACATTTCTATGGTGCATTCGACAGAATCAGCAGACTTTAGGATGTAACTACTGTACGGTATCGGCTGGGCTTCAAGAACCTCTTGATGACACTACTACTGGCTGTCTTCGGGCGAGCTTTAAGTACCTCTGGATGTCACTGCTACTGTCCATCTTCTTCTTCCTACAATTACCTCTGGATGTTTTTATTACTGCCAGGCTTGGGCAGGGCTACAGGTTCCTGTGGGATGTTGCACCACCAGCTGATGTAGACTTCCAACTGAAAGTTTTGCCAGTCGAATTATTATCATAATCTATGTTTTGGAATATAATAAAAAAAAAGTCTCGAAACCTCCTCGAGAAATGTAAAAGTATTGTGTCCACAGTAGAATATTACAAGACATTATGAAAAAAATACTCTCACGTTTCCTATTGTAAATAAACCATAGCCACTTTTACTTGTTTAAGTGTTACCATTCACTGCTAAAATATTGGGTATTATAAATAGTAACTTAAACTGCCTATAACCTACATAGTAATGTTTTTGTGACTGAAATCATGTCTGTTTAAACATTACCACTTACTAGATCATTAATTTTTAAATAGTTCATAATGAGTGAAACCTGTTGAGCTAGCAATTCTTTGGCCCAAGTTGAGTACCATTAAATATGTGATACGTGAACTACCACCCTCAAGATAGGCATTGTGTGCATAATTAAACTAGTAAACAAAACTAACCAGCAACTAAATTAGGGAAAGCCCTTGAAGCCCCTAGAACTACATGCGTCAGACCTTAGGTGAGGAAGGTGCATCATGCTTCACCTGGAAGATTCAGGCGATATTGGTCCAAAACCTGCACAACGAAATCATTACTTTTGAAAGCAAGAGGATTAAGACTCCTTAATAAGTTTAAAGGGACCAAGCCTCTTCAACACACCCTCTTTCCATGAATAAGACGAATAACCTTCATATTCCTTGTTGTTTTCAAAAGGAAACTTGACAAGCTCCTCAAGTCAACATTGGGAGAATGGAGTTGAGGTGTTTACATGGAATTGCTGGCGACAGGCACCAACAGCCTGGTTGATTAAGAATGGTGTTAGGAGGTTCGTCTGGGACCAGGCCGCGAAGGTAACCCAAGAAGTGACTATGGGTAACCTATAGGTAAATACCACTTCCAGCTAACACCACCACGACTAACACCACCACCACCACCACTAGCAACATCACCACTAACACCACCACAACTAACACCACCACCATCGCCACCAAAATCTCCACCACTAACACCACCACTACCACTTACAACACCACTACTAACAACAACAACACTAACAACACCACCACTAACACCATCACCACTAACACTAATACCAACACCACCACTGTTGCGTATCTTGAAGTATACGCAATAAGAATTTTATATTTCATGTATATCTATTATCATATAAGTTTATATTGGAGATATTTTCAGTAATAGCTAGACTAAAAATATCTTACTTTATAAACTTGTATACTTAGTTGTGTAAATAGGTAGGATGATTTATGACGGTAGCTAACTAGCTATCCGGTCGTTATGAAACGTCAGGTATTCCCGCCTTGAAGCCACGTCACCATACCTAAGGTTGTGGCCACCAGCCTGACCCAAGGCAGTCTTCACTTGCTCTCTGATGGAGAACAAACTTCCCTTACCTTGTGGAAGTACACCATCTCGTCTCCTGGATTAACTCTTCTTGCATTTCCCGAGGAATTGGTCTCTAACTCCAAGCTGAGCAACTCTGTGTGCTACGACATTAAGAGACTTTGAAATTGGTCTCTAACTCCAAGCTGAGCAACTCTACGTGTGCTACGACATTAAGAGACTTTGAAATTGGTCTCTAACTCCAAGCTGAGCAACTCTACGTGTGCTACGACATTAAGAGACTTTGAAATTGGTCTCTAACTCCAAGCTGAGCAACTCTACGTGTGCTACGACATTAAGAGACTGAAATTGGTCTCTAGCTTCACCCGGAACGAACCAGTGTATATTAATTTAGTGAAGAGTGTTATTTAGTTACAACTATATTAAGAACTAAAGTAAGGCATAAGATATATATTATATTAGTGAAACTAACTGGAAGGTGTTTAAATATTAATTTATTTTACTAAGTAATGTTACACTTAGTATTTGACAAATAAAATCCTGTTAAAGTATAGTGTGCCTTATATCCATTCCTGATTATTACGAGAAGCACTAATACAAAAGCAATCAACTGGCCTGAATCGTAATAACCACTAACACCACATCCACGACTAACACTGCATCCACCACTATCACTACACACTCCATTAACACCACCAGTAACACTAAAACCACCACCACCAATAACACCACAACCATCAGTACCACTAACACCACCACCTCCACTAATACCATCACCTTCACTAACACCACCACCACTACTAAAACTAATACCACGACCACCATTACCACTAACACCAGAAACGCCACCATTAATAGCATCACAACCACCACCAATAACATCACAAAGAACACTACCAAGATTAACTACACCATCACCACCACGACCCCAACCACTACCACTAACACCACTACCACTAACACCATCGCCACTAACATCACCACCACTAACACCACCACCGCCACTAACACTAACACAACCATCACGACCACCACTAACATCACAACCACTAACACCGCCATATACCACCACCAATACTACAATCACCACCACCATGACTACCACCACTAACATCACAACCACTTACACCACCATATAACAACACCAATACTACCATCACCACCACCATGACTAACACCATCACCACCACACAAACACCACCACACACCACTACCACCACAACTACCACACACCACTACCACCACGACCACCACCACCACACACCACTACCACCACGACCACCATCACCACACACCACCACCACACAAAACTACCACCACACACAACTACCACCACCACACACCACTACCACCACCACACACCACTACCACCACCACACACCACTACCACCACCACACACCACTACCACCACCACACACCACTATCACCACCACCACACACCACTACCACCACCACACCACCACCACCACCACCAACACCACAACCACTAACACCACCATATACTACCACCAATACGACCATCACCACCACCACTACCACAATCCACCACTACCACCACACACCACCACCACCACCACCACACACCACTACCACCACCACACATCACTACCACCACACACCACCACCACCCCACACCCCTACCACCACCACCACACAAGAAACAGCTCTAAATCGACGAGAAATGCAATAAAATATAATTTTGGCACATTTTTCTGAGATTTTTAGTATTTATAAAAGAACATGAAACATGGACATTTACTTAGATTTTTTAAAAATTTGTAAATTATTTAAAAATCTTGAAAAACGACTTAAAACGTTATTTTATTGCATTTTTCGATGATGCAACGATAATCGCAAATACCCACCTGTTTCTTAACCTTTGGTACTAGCAGCACAACTGCTGTCGACTGCACTGACCACAATCTACCTTCATTTTTCAGAACGTTCATCAAACGCACCAAAAATCCCCATAATAAGTCCCAATGCTTATCACAAAATTCAATCGGAATACCATCCAACTCCGTGGCCAGCAGCAGTCAAGTAGAAAAACTCTCGTAAGTCATCAAAGGCATATCAAAGGTACACACCATCTGCCATAACACCCAATTTTCATGTTCGTTGCTTCATGTATTTTCTATTGATTTGAAAAACTTTGCAAATCACGAGTAACTGGAATGTGGAGTTTGTTGTCCCTTGATTTTAAGACTGAAGTCAACATTTTATTTTAGTTCTTATCTGTCATATAGATAAGGTAAGCTTTTGAGGTCCCAAAGCTGATCCCCCAAGGTAATAAGCTACAGCTCTTGGTCTCACCACCACTACCACCACACACCACTTCCACCACCACCACACACCACTACTACCACCACACACCTCCACCACCACCACACACCACTACCACCACCACCACACATCACCACCACCACCACACACCACTACCACCACCACACACCACTACCACCACCATACACACCACCACACACCACTACCATCACAACCACCATAAAATACCACCACCACCACACACCACTACAACCACCACCACACACCACCACTACACACCACCACCACCACACACCACCACCACACACACACCACCACCACACACCACCACCACCACACACCACCACCACCACACACCACCACCACCACACACCACCACCACCACACACCACCACCACCACACACCACCACCACCACACACACCACCACCACCACCCCACACCACTACTCACCACTACCACCACCACACACTACAACCACCACCACACACCACTACCACCACCACCACACACCACTACCACCACCACCACGCACCACAACCACCACCACCACCACACACCATTACCACAACCACCCCACACCACTACCACCACCACCACTCAACACTACCACCACCACACACCAAAACCACCACACTCCACTACCACCACCACCCCACCACTACCACCACCACCACTCACCACTACCACCACTCACCACTACCACCACCACACACCACTACCACCACCACCACACACCACTACCACCACCACCACACACCACTACCACCACCACCACACACCACCACCACACACCACCACCACTACCACACACCACTAATACCACCACCACACCACTACCACCACCACCACACACCACTGCAACACCACCACCCACCACCACCACCACCACACACCACTGCAACACCACCACCCACACACCACCACCACCACCACACACCACCACCACCCACACACCACTACCACCACCACCACACACCACTACCACCACCACCACACACCACTACCACCACCACCACACACCACTACCACCACCACCACACACCACCACCACCACCCACACACCCACCACCACCACCACACACCACTACCACCTTCACCACCCCAATTTCAACCACTCTCCTCTCGAGCATCACCATTATCACCACCATCGCTCCCATTCTTGCACTGCAGAGGAAATAACAATGGTAATGACCTAGAAATGTCAATAGTAATGACTTGGAAGCAGCTGTAGGTGTGTGAAGTGTTGGTGTTTGGTGGTGGTGAGAAGTGATGGTGTGTGTTGGCGGTGGTGAGAAGTGTTGGTGTGTGGTGTTGGTGGTGAGAAGTGCTGGTGTGGTGGTGGTGGTGAGAAGTGTTGTTGTGTGGTGGTGGAGAAGTGTTGGTGTGTGGTGGTGAGAAGTGTTGTGTGGTGAGAAGTGATCTGTGTGAAGTGGTAGTGGTGAAAAGTGTTGGTGTGTTGTGGTGGTGGTGAAACTTGTTGGTGTGTGAGAAGTGCTGGGGTGGTGGTGATGGTGGTGAGAAGTGTTGTTGTGTGGTGGTGGAGAAGTGTTGGTGTGTGGTGGTGAGAAGTGTTGTGTGGTGATAAGTGATCTGTGTGAAGTAGTAGTGGTGAAAAGTGTTGGTGTGTTGTGGTGGTGGTGAAACGTGTTGGTGTGTTGTGGTAGTTTTGAGAAGTGTTGGTGTGTTGTGGTGGTGGAGAAGTGGTGGTGTGTGGTGGTGGAGAAGTGTTGGTGTGTGGTGGAGAAGTGTTGGTGTGTGGTGGTGGAGAAGTGTTGGTGTGTGGTGGTGAGAAGTGTTGGTGTGTGGTGGTGAGAAGTGTTGGTGTGTGGTGGTGGAAAGTGTTGGTGTGTGGTAGTGGTGAGAAGTGTTGGTGTGTTGTGGTGGTGGAGAAGTGTTGGTGTGTGGTGGTGGAGAAATATTGGTGTGTGGTGGTGGAGAAATGTTGTGTGGTGGTGGAGAAGTAATGGTGTGTGGTGGTGAAGTGTTGGTGTGGGGTGGTGGAGAAGTGTTGGTGTGTGGTGGTGAAGTGTTGGTGTGTGGTGGTGGAGACGTGTTGGTGTGTGGTGGTGGAGAAGTGTTGGTGTGTGGTGGTGGAGAAGTGTTGGTGTGTGGTGGTGGAGAAGTGTTGGTGTGTGGTGGTGGAGAAGTGTTGGTGTGTGGTGGTGGAGAAGTGTTGGTGTGTGGTGGTAGTGGTGAGAAGTGTTGGTGTGTTGTGGTGGTGGAGAAGTGTTGGTGTGTGGTGGTGGAGAAATATTGGTGTGTGGTGGTGGAGAAATGTTGTGTGGTGGTGGAGAAGTAATGGTGTGTGGTGGTGAAGTGTAGGTGTGGGGTGGTGGAGAAGTGTTGGTGTGTGGTGGTGAAGTGTTGGTGTGTGGTGGTGGAGACGTGTTGGTGTGTGGTGGTGGAGACGTGTTGGTGTGTGGTGGTGGAGAAGTGTTGGTGTGTGGTGGTGGAGAAGTGTTGGTGTGTGGTGGTGGAGAAGTGGTGGTGTGTGGTGGTAGTGGTGAGAAGTGTTGGTGTGTTGTGGTGGTGGAGAAGTGTTGGTGTGTGGTGGTGGAGAAGTGTTGGTGTGTGGTTGTGGAGAAGTGTTGGTGTGTGGTGGTGGAGAAGTGATGGTGTGTGGTTGTGGAGAAGTGTTGGTGTGGGGTGGTGGAGAATTGTTGGTGTGTGGTGGTGATGGTGGTGGTGAAGTGTTAGTGTCTTGTAGTGAGACGTGTTTGTATGTGCTGATGAAGTGTTAGTGTGTGATGGTGGAAAAGTGATGTTGTGTGATGCTGGAGAAGTGTTGATGAGTGGTGTTGGAAAAGTGTTGGTGCACAATGGTGAGAAGTGTTGATGTATGGTGTTGGAGAAGTGCTGGTGTGTGGTGGTGGAAAATTGTTGGTGTATGAGAAGTCTTGGTATATGGTGGAGGGAAGTGTTGGATTGTGGTGTTGGAGAATTGATGGTGTGTGAGGTGAAGTGTTGTCTTGCTTGTGGTGCTGGATAAGTGCTCGTGAGTTGTGTTTGAAAATGTTGGAGTGTTGTGTTAGAAGTGTTGTTTCATGGTGGTGATATATATATATATATATATATATATATATATATATATATATATATATATAGACTCAGTGGGGAAATGCCTGCTTCATTCTGGGCACGCGAACCACCGCCGGGGAGCTGGACGAAGTATTCGAGATGTAGCTCTGAGATGTTATCTATGTTGTTCTACTCCCTGTTGTATTTTTGTCAATGTATTTTGTCTTTAAATAAAGTCTATATAGAATATAGGGGTTGTAGGAGAAGACGATATTCAAACAACTCCGGGGAGAACATTGAGTTTTCCCTGAAGTAAGTTTATTCTTTCTCTGAGGATGAGGGTCCCCAACTCAGTTCCAGAGTTGGTACCTCCCTATATTTTATTATTATTATTATTATTATTATTATTATTATTATATATATATATATATATAAATATATATATATATATATATATATATATATATATATATATATATATATATATATATATATATATATATATATATATATACAGTACTGGCATAATTATTATGATTTTTTGGAAATTCTATATTTTTCTACTGAAAGGTCAATTAAGCCAATTTCGTTGATTGACAATGGATTTGTTTTGATACATTAGTACAGAAAGACTATTTATAATTAACTTTAAAAGAGTTTAAATATACTGTGAAGGAGCAATGGATGGGAACACTGAATTAGACTGGCCGCATGTTGTTAATCTAAGTTGCAGTCCTGGTTTAAAGTGATTTCTGCTTCTTATTGACCATGATAATTCCTTTATTGTTTATTTTCTGGGTCCCTGCTTGCTACTAAAAGTGATTTTTGTTTGTTCTTATATTTCCTTCATCAAATAGTAATTAGGTATATATAATATATACAGTAATATGTACAAATAGGCAAATGCAAGCAAGAGACACAGTGAGAACCATTGCGACCAGACTTGGAGGTAAGTCCGCCAGGGTTGATTCACTAGTGTACCACATCGCTTCACAATTTTGGCGTGCTTTTTTGTGATTAGTTGGTTGAACCAAGGTACTAGCAAACGATTGGGCCCCTACTTGTTATACCCTTAGCACCTGGTTCGCTGGTCAGGAGGGCATGTCTATAGGGCGTGGGACATAAGCCGAATAAAATGTAATGTATTCTTAGCATGCCACACCCACACTCAAAAAAAAAAATTTAATAGCCAGGACTAGGCATCCTGCATGGGTAGTGTGCCACCATACCGCGAAATACTAATGGAACCGTTTTCCTCTCAAACATCCAGCTCATTAGGTGTGTTCAACCCAAGCAAACTTTTAAGTCAAGCACAACGATAAAGCAAAACAGCAGACAGTAGGGCTAGCAAAGGTTCAAGACACTTGCGGACAGGAACAAGTGTCCCCTCACTAAAAAAAAAAAAATATGGCCAGATTCACTCAAATTTTACTTCATGACCATAAGGAAAAATAAAAGTGCTTCACTACTCATTTTTCCTTAATACATCCTAACACATTACACTCAAGAGAGGGAGTCTGACACCACATTTACTTTGCCAGCAATGTGACATATAGACAGGTTGCATGGTTGCAACCGTAATGCCCAGCACATGAGACGAGTGTTCTTGCTCAACATGGAGCTAACGTAGGTCAGAGGATTGTGGTTACTGAAGACGATGACATGTGATGTGCTTGACAAGATTACTTCGAAATGCTCCAGTGCAAGTACCAGGGCCAGGGCTTCCTTCTCTATGGTAGAGTAGGCCCACTGATAGGCCTGGTATTTGGCCAAATAATTATGTCACGGGGTGCAGATATCCCTCTCCAGAGTAACAATGCCCCTAATCCCCAGTCACGACCATCAACTTGTAATATAAATGGTTTTGAAAATAGGGAGACAAAAGTATAGGAGCAGAACATAAAAGACATTTAACACGGTTAAAAGCCTCCTGACAATTAGATGTCGGGTCAAATTTAGCTTTATGATTGGTAAGAGAGGTTAGGAGGGCTACTACATCTGCAAAATTTCGGCAGAATTTGCGATAAAATACTATCATTCTTAAGAATTTTTAAAGAGACTTCTTATTCTGAGGAACTGGATAATTTTTAATGGTCAAACTTTTGTCAAATTTAGGTGCCACTTTGAAAGAAAGTTATGGGAGATTGACCAAAAGACGATATACTCCAATTTACAGTAAGCTCAAATGTCCTGAACCTCTTAAAAGAGGGATTCAACACGGGACATATGTCGATACTAGATATAAGAAACTACAACTATATCGTCGAGGTAAGCTGTCATACCTTCAGATTCTTTAATAGCCTAATTTATCATTTTTTGAAATGAGGTAGGCGAGTTCCAAATGGGGTCACAGTATATTGATAATGACCTGGAATTACAAAGTAAGAAATCTCCTTCGCTTTATCCGTTAAAATTAACCTTTAATGAGATCTAGTTTAGAAACGAAAGGGGCCTTACCCATAAAGTGCACTATATCGTCTATATATGGAAGAGGGTAAGCATCCCGTACTGTGACCTCATTCACCTTATGGTAGTCGGTACACATCTGGAATGTTCCATCAGCACCCAGCAGAGCCAGGTGTTTTTCGAGATCCGATGACACTCGTGGCAGTTGTATGCTCAAGGATTAATTTCAACTTCCTCCTGTTTCAATACCCGCCTCCACAAGCAGTCTATATAACAATGAAACCACCAAACAAGTGCCTTTGAATCAACTACCAAACTGCGGCAGTTTAGTAAATTATATATATATATATATATATATATATATATATATATATATATATATATATATATATATATATATATATATTTTCTCCATGGGGAAGTGGAACAGAATTCTTCCTCCGTAAGCCATGCGTGTCGTAAGAGGCGACTAAAATGCCGGGAGCAAGGGGCTAGTAACCCCTTCTCCTGAATATATTACTAAATGTAAAAGGAGAAACTTTTGTTTTTTCTTTTGGGCCACCCTGCCTCGGTGGGAAACGGCCGACATGTTGAAAGAAAGAAGAATATATATATATATATATATATATATATATATATATATATATATATATATATATATATATATATTGCGTCCTAAAACTGCAAAATGCTTATTTAATCTTTTGCAGCTGTGAGATATTTAATAATGATGAGGTAAATTTGACTTCCTTGGTCAAACATAGGAGATGGGCACAGTGCATCTCTCTTCCTCCCTTGACAGGAGAAAACTCTGAGGAATATAAAGATTTACCGTCTTACTGTCTGCCTTGATGGGTACACCAGATAAATTTTAAGAGAGAAGCATAAAACGTCTGGAACACTTTCAGCACAATGCTCTCAGCGTAATTTATGCGGCTGTGTGTGTGTGTGTGTGCGTGTGCGTGTGTGTGTACTCACCTAGTTGTGGTTGCAGGGGTCGAGTCATAGCTCCTGTATGTGTGTGTGTGTGTGTGTGTGTGTGTGTGTGTGCGTGTGTGTGTGCGTGTGTGTATGTGTGTGTGTGTGTGCGTGTATACTCACCTAATTGTCGTTGTATTGGTCGAGTAATAGGTCCTGGTCCCGAATCTTCACTGATCGCCATTAGGTCCACTCTTTCCCTGCTCCATGAGCTTTATCATACTTCTTCTTAAACTTATGTATGGATCCTGCCTCCAGTACATCACACTCCAGACTTTTCCACTTCCTTATGGTAAATCGTCAACATTAATTAAAAACATTATTGTGGCAAGTACAGATCCTTGTGGCACCCCTCTCGTGACATCTCCCCAACGCAGGCATACTTTCCTCTCTTAACAGTTCGTAATTCCTCTAAAAATTCCAAGATCCTCATCTATTATTTTCCTTTAATTTCTCCTGTAACCGGGCAGTTTCCATATGAATCTTTCATGGGGAACTCGCTCAAAGTTTTTTTTTATATATTCTAGGTAAATACAATCGACACATCCATTTCTTTCTTGAGCAGTTTCCTAAACTCTGTCATGATAACTTAACACATGTGATATACTGACAACCAAATTGTTTACCAGTCAGATTGCTGTTTTTTTCAATGTGTGTGTGTTTATTTGTGTGTGTGTATGTTCTCACCTAATTGTACTCACCTAATTGTGGTTGCAGGGGTCGAGACTGAGCTCCTGGCCCCGCCTCTTCGCTGTCCGCTACTGGGTCTCTGCTCTCCCTGTTCCATGAGCTTTATCATACCTTGTCTTAAAACTATGTATGGTTCCTGCCTCCACTATATCTTTCTCTAGACTATTCCATTTCCTGACTACTCTATGGCTGAAGAAATGCTTCCTAACATCCCTTTGACTCATCTGAGTCTTCAGCTTCCAGTTGTGTCCCTTTGTTTCTGTGTTCCCTCTCTGGAACATCCTGTCACTGTCTACCTTGTCGATTCCCCGCAGTATTTTGTATGTCGTTATCATGTCTCCTCTGACCCTTCTTTCCTCCAGTGTTGTTAGTCCTATTTCCCTCAACCTTTCTTCATAGGACAGTCCCCTGAGTTGTGGAACTAACCTTGTCGAAAACCTTTGCACTTTCTCTAGTTTCTTGACGTGCTTGACCAGGTGTGGGTTCCAGACTGGTGCTGCATATTCTAGTATGGGCCTGACGTACACGGTGTACAGTGTCTTGAACGATTCCTTGTTAAGGTAACGGAACGCTAATCTTATGTTTGCCAGTCGCCCATATGCTGCCCCAGTTATCTGGTTGATGTGTGCCTCCGGAGACGTGCTTGGCGTTATACTCACCCCAAGGTCTTTCTCGTTTGCCGAGGTTTGTTGCCTTTGTCCGCCTAACCTGTAATCTGTCAGCGGTCTTCTTTGCCCTTCTCCGATCTTCATGACTTTGCATTTGGTGGGATTGAATTCGAGAAGCCAGTTGCTAGACCAGATGTCAAGCTTGTCCAGGTCTCTTTGAAGTCCTGCTTGGTCCTCTTCCGATGTGATTCTCCTCATTAATTTCACATCATCTGCGAACAGAGACACTTCTGAGTCTATCCCGTCCGTCATGTCATTTACATATACCAAGAATAACACTGGTCCTAGGACTGACCCCTGTGGTACACCGCTCGTCACAGGCGCCCACTGTGATACCTCATCACGCCCCATGACCCGTTGTTGCCTCCCTGTGAGGTATTCCCTGATCCATTCCAGTGCCCTTCCTGTTATACATGCTTGTTCTTCCAACTTCTTTACTAATCTCATGTGAGGAACTGTGTCGAAGGCATTCCTGCAGTCCAGGAAAATGCAATCAACCCACCCTTCTCTCTCTTGCCTTACCTCTGTTACTTTATCATAGAACTCCAGGAGGTTTGTTACACAGGATTTGCCTTCCCGGAATCCGTGCTGTATGGTGTTTATTATCCTGTTCAGCTCTAGATGCTCCACCATTCTTTTCCTGATGATTTTCTCCAGGACTTTGCTGACTATACACGTAAGTGACACCGGTCTATAGTTTAGTGCCTCTTTTCTGTCTCCTTTTTTAAAGATGGGGATACGTTGGCCTTTGCCCATACCTCAGGTAGCTGCCCAGTTTCAAGGGATGTGTTGAATATTATGGTAAGTGGCACACTCAGTACCTCAGCTCCTTCCCGAAGAACCCACGGGGAGATATTGTCCGGACTCATCGCCTTTGAGGTATCAAGGTCACTGAGTAACTGCTTCACCTCCTCCTCAGTTGTGTGTATGCCCTCTAGCACTTGATACATTCCTTGTTGGTGACTCACCCTGTCCTGTCTACCCAGCTGCCTTCCTTCCTCCACTGTGAATACTTCCTTAATCCTCAAGTTGAGCTCCTCACATACCTCTTGATCGTTACTTGTGAGTTCACCATCTTCTCTCCTCAGCCTTATCACCTGTGTGTGTGTGTGTGTGTGTGTGTGTGTGTGTGTGTTTGTGTGTGTGTGTGTGTGTGTGCAATTCATTAGGGAGATGCAGCCACCGGGCAAGAGAACTCACACATCTGTCCCGACTCTGTGAGTCATATATCCCGCTTAAACGGTCTCCGCTGCGTATATCAAACGTCTAACATTCCTTCCCAGAATAAGTAATTGACTCTGGCGAGGTATTTAACATTCAAGAAGACTAGCGGCCCGCTTCTGGAGGGGTGACGCGCCTTCAAGACCACCAGTGGGAGGAAGAGCGAGAGGAGGAGGAGAAGGAAGAGGGGAAGGAGGAGGAAGAGGAAAAAGAAAAGGTGTAGGAAGGGGAGGAGAAAAGGAGGAGGATGAGGAAGAGGAGAAGCTGAAGGAAAAAGAGGAGGAAGACTAGGAGGAGGAGACGGAGGAGGAGAATGAGAAAGAAGAGAAAGAGAAAGGGGAAAATGAAAAGGAGGAAGAAGAAGAGGAGAATGAAGAAGAATAGGAGCAAATGGAGGAGGAGGAGGCAGAAGAGAAAGAGGACAAAAAATCGTCAAGACAGTTTCTTTAATTAAAGAAACCTTGTCTCCTTGTCTACTAGTCTCTATTGTTTCTCTGAGAATTCAGGAGATAGATAGTTTCTATTTTTCCTTCATATTCCTCCTCCCCATAAGAACCTAAGAGCAGAGGAATACTGAGATAGGCCTACTGAACCATGCTGGGAGGGTTGTAATATCACATATTCTTTTACTTAGTTTTGTCCAGCCTAGTTCTGAGGCTGCCTGAGGTGATAGTTTCAGGTACTCTCCTTAGTAGTTTGTTTCACTCGTCGGCAACTCTATTGACAAATCAGTTAGTTCCCATTTATTTTCTAAATCTGAGTTTATACAACTCTAAAACTGTTGTTTCATTTTTATTATTGGCATCATATCCTCAGGAGGAAGTTAGGGTGAGATATAAGCAACTATTGGCAGAAACGTTGGCTAGTGCAATTATGAGTAGGGGAAGGAGGGGAGGATGGTTGGGATAGTTTTGAAAATGCAGTATTAGAATGTGGGGCAGAAATTTGTGGCTATAGGAGGGTGGGTGCAGGAGGAAAGAGGAGTGATTGGTGGAATGATGAAGTAAATGGTGTGATAAAAGAGGTTTTTACAAAGCAGAAGTGTTATAAGAAGAGCAGAGTATATGGAGAGTAAATGAAAGGTGAAGAGAGTGGTGAGAGAGTGCAAAAGGAGAGCAAATGATAGAGTGGGGAAGAGACACTCTCAAGAAATTTTGCTGATAATAAGGAAACAATTTGGAGTGAGATAAACAAGTTAAGAAACCTTAAGGAGCGAATGGATTTGTCAGTTAAAAACAGAGTAGGGTGTTAGTAGACGGAGAACTGGAGGTATTGGGTAGATGAGGGGAATATTTTGATGAACTTTTAAATGTTCATGAAGAAAGGGAGACAGTAATTTCATGCACTGGCCAGGGAGGTATAACATCTTTTTAGAGTGTAGAAAAGTAGGATATGAGTGTGAGGGAGATACTTGAGGCCTTACGTAGAATGAAAGGAGGTAAAGTAGCTGGAACTGATTGAATCATGACAGAAATGTTAAAAGCAGGGGGAGATATAGTGTTGGAGTGGTTGCTATTTTTGTTTAATAAATGTATGAAAGAGGGGAAAGTACCTAGGGATTGGCAGAGAGCATGTATAGTTACTTTATATAAAGGGAAGGGGGACAAAAGAGATTGCAAAAATTTTAAGGGAATAAATTTACTGAGTATACCAGGTAAAGTGTATGGTGGGGTTATTATTGAAAGAATTAGAGGTAAAACAGAGAGAAGGATTGCAGATGAGCAAGGAGGCTTTAGAGTGGGTAGGGGATATGTAGATCAAGTGTTTACAGTGAAGCATATATGTGAACAGTATTTAGATAAAGGTATGGAAGTTTTTATTGCATTTATGGATTTAGAAAAGGCATATGATAGAGTGGATAGGGGAGCAATGTGGCAGATACTAAATGCTGTAAAGATTTTTATGAGGATAGTGAGGCTCAGGTTAGAGTGTGTAAGAGTGAGGGAGATTACTTCCCAGTAAACGTAGGTCTTAGACAGGGATGCGCAATGTCACCATGGTTGTTTAACATATTTATAGATGGGGTTGTAAAAGAAATAAATTATGGGGAATCAAATGCAAAATGGGAGTTGACACAGTTACTTTTTGCTGATGATACTGTGCTTTTGGGGGATTCTAAAGAAAAGTTGCAAAGGTTAGTGGACGAGTTAGGGAGGGTGTGTAAAGGTAGAAAGTTGAAAGTGAACATAGATAAGAGTAAGGTGATGAGGGTATCAAACGATTTAGAAAAAGGAAAATTGGATATCACATTGGAGAGAGGGAGTATGGAAGAAGTGAATGTTTTCAGATATTTGAGAGTTGACTTGTCAGCGGATGGGCTTATGAAGGATGAGGTTAACCATAGAATTGATGAGGGAAAAAAGATGAGTGGTGCGTTGAGGTAGATGTGGAGACAAAGAACGTTATCCATTGAGGCAAAGAAGGGAATGTACGAGAGTATAGGGATACCAACACTCTTATATGGGTGTGAAGCTTGGGTTGCAAATGCTGCAGCGAGGAGGAGGCTGGAGGCAGTGGAGATGTCCTGTCTAAGGGCAATGTGTGGTGCAAATATTATGCAAAGAGTTCGTAGTGTGGAAATTAGGAGGAGGTGTGGAGTTACTAAAAGTATTAGTTAGAGGGCTGAAGAGGGGCTATTGAGGTGGTTTAGAAACAATCAATTTGTGATTAGAAAGTAGCTTCCGCGACTTTACTGGTCCACTGGCAGAATGTACTCATTCGGCTGACTTGACAGTGTGGTGAGCACACACATAAAATGTGAAGGAAACTGGATGAATGTAAATTCATGCAGAATTTAGTCACACACCTCTTAGAAGAATTATGTTCCGCAAATCGTATAGCCTCTCAGGAATATCCTGATGACGACACCTTTCTTAGTACAAGTGTTATGATTTGAGCAAAAATGTATCAGGTCGTCCTTGTTCCTGGTTTCCTGTAAATTTTGAAGGTAAGTTTCTGCCCTGTATCTAGGAGGACGTCCATGAACGGGAGTTAATTGCCCCTTTCCTCCTCGGGAGTGAATCGAAGGAAAAATCCACGCTGTTTATTTTCGTTAGCAACTGTGTTAATGTTCGTTTTTTTTTCTAGGATAAATAATCAGAATGTCTTATACACAATGAAGTGATGTTATGTTACTGAGGATGAGGATCTGTGATATAATCCAGTTTCAGGTGTTCCATATACAGTATATGCTAGCTAACACAGCAGTGGTAGGTGAGCCCATGACCATCCCAAAACACTGTCTATACTTACTTTCCCAAAGCAGAAATTAATATAATTGAGATATAGTTCAAAGGGGTCAAAAAAATTTTGATTGCTACGGGGAGACTTGCGTCCTCCCTGACACTGCTAGAGTGTAGCGTGACTACTTACATAGCGGCTATGTTAGCGAAGAGAGTGGTGAAGTTAAAACTTGCTACCTTCTTTTTCCTTATGTTGATATTCTTTATCATTGGCATCTCATAGAACTTCGCTTTCCTCTCAGTTCATCAGTGACTGAAAAAAGCTTGTATTTGATATCGTCGATATACCCAGGCAAGACTGATAGACTGATAGACTCATCCTTCCTCCCGTAAGTGAGATAGATTGTAATTTAGCTAATATCATGACCAAATACCGGCTTGGAGTTACAGTTACCACAGACACAACTATGGAAGATTTTACAAAAAGGAAACCCATGGGGCAAATTGATATTAATGCTGAGATTTAGGTGAATCTTCGTAAGGGGTGTGAGATAGTATATGGAGGGGGAAGATATCAAGGAACCTGAATGAGACACTTGTGCACCAATTAAGTGTCCACAATAAAGATACCCTGGTATCAAAATACCTGGACACGCGTATTTATGACGACATATATGGCTACCAAACAGTATATAATAATCCATGCTTTATTCAGAGAAAATCTTGACCATCTTAGAATAAGAAGCGATGCTACAATAATCATTAAGGTTATGCAAGTGTTAGTTATTGGAATCTGCCGTGATTATTACTTCAGATAAAGTTGTAAGAAATACAGATAATTTCTACGTCTCCAACGTAACAGTAAAATTGATCTTGTACTGTTTAGAACTGATACGCTTTATCCTGTTGGGCGTAAGGTATTGTCATAAAAGTATCCCAAGTCTACACTTGTGTCTCATTTACGCACTTGTCGGTTTGTATACCAATTTTCTTTTTAATATTTCTTACTGTCAGTAAGGTGTCCATAATGAGTTTCAAGTGAAACCAAGGTATACCTAATCGTTCTTATTTACATTTGAAAGAAACCTTTCTGATTTACTTAATCTGATTTCACTGTGGAGTCTGTATGATTTTGGGGCAGACTAAACAGTGTTTTTTATTTTTTATTATTTTATCACTTCTATACTGTTCGCAATATACTTATCAATACAATTATTGTTCAGATTACCTCACTCAATCCTCATGTGTTTTCTAAGTCTTCTGTAATCTGCAGTATCCTTATTATCACTTGTGTAGATTACTCGTGACTGACAATTGTTTAAGGTTATTCTTGTCTACCAGGAGCCAAATCAACCAGATTGTTCCTTCTAGTTGGATGTGTTGCAAACTGCTTTAAAAAGCATTTCTCAGTTTCCAATAGGAAGAGATTTTGTTCTAAATTTCCCCCCTCAAAGAATTTCATTCACTTTGGATGAAATTAAAACCTCTTAAGAATGCTATTTAAATCCTTAACAAATTCGTCGCAGGGTCTCCTGTGGTTGCTCACTCAACTCACCTCTCGTGGCAGGTTTACTGTGAACTCTGCCCGTTGTTGTTGGCCATATTCACTGTTCATGATTGTTCACTGTGTTCACTGTCCTATATAGCTCGCTTAAGATCACTTAACAAATTCCAGCCAGATATATACCGTGTTTGTTTCACGTATCAATGTATCTTTAACAGTGAAACTAAAGTTTTGGTCTTCAGTACAACGTCTTTCCGCCATCTTTGTTGATTTTTTCATTGTTGTTTATTTTAATCCCGTGTTAGAGTCATCGACAATCACGTCGCGACTCTCCAAGCTAGGCGATGTTTCGCTCATTGCTATGATATCGACGTTTCCAGCAGAGATATAGAAAGAAATGTTAGCTGGTTAATGTTGTTGGCAGCTCAACGAGGATTTGTGAGGTAGTTTTTTCATCTGTCTCTCTCCTCAAGACATCTTAGTCTTGCCACTTTTTATTTTATTCCTCCTCCTCGATTTTCTCCTCCTCACCATCATCATCATAACTCCTCCATTTCTCCTCCTCTTATTCCTCCTTATCATCATCAATGATAGTCATCTTAATAATCATCATCATCACTACCATCATCACCACCACCGTCATCAATCATAATTATCAATACTATTATCATCATCATCATCATCATAATCATCATCATCATCATCATCAATGCATTTCCACTTTTTCTACAAAATATCGCTTGAGTAGGTTTACTGGAAGTGAAACTATTTTCTTGCTGGTCCCTGGATAGTGGTAGCTAGGTAGTGGTAGCTAGATAGTGGTAGTAAGGTGGTGGTAGCTTGGTAGTGGTACCTAGGTGGTGGTAGCTAGATATTGGTAGCAAGATGGTGATAACTAGATAGTGGTAGCAAGGTGGTGGTAGCTAGATAGTGGTAGCTAGGTAGTGGTACCTAGGTGGTGGTAGCTAGGTGGTGGTAGGTAGATAGTGGTAGGTAGATAGTGGTAGCTAGAGAGTGGTACCTAGGTGATGGTAGCTAGATAGTGGTACCTAGGTGGTGGTAGATAGTGGTAGCAAGGTGGTGGTAGCTAGATATTGGTAGCAAGTTGGTGGTGGTAGCTAGATAGTGGTAGGTAGGTAGTGGTACCTAGGTGGTGGTAGCTAGATAGTGGTATCAAGATGGTGATAACTAGATAGTGGTAGCAAGGTGGTGGTAGATAGATAGTGGTACCTAGGTGGTGGTAGATAGTGGTAGCGAGGTGGTGTTAGCTAGATAGTGGCAGTAAGGTGGTGGCAGCTAGATAGTGGTAGCTAGGTAGTGGTACCTAGGTGGTGGTAGCTAGGTGGTGGTAGGTAGATAGTGGTAGGTAGATAGTGGTAGCTAGAGAGTGGTACCTAGGTGATGGTAGCTAGATAGTGGTACCTAGGTGATGGTAGCTAGATAGTGGTACCTAGGTGGTGGTAGATAGTTGTAGCAAGGTGGTGGTAGCTAGATAGTGGTACCTAGGTGGTGGTAGCTAGAGAGTGGTAACATGGTGGTGGTAGCTAGATAGTGGTACCTAGGTGGTGGTAGATAGTGGTAGCAAGGTGGTGGTAGCTTGATAGTGGTAGCAAGGTGGTGGTAGCTTGATAGTGGTAGTAAGGTGGTGGTAGCTAGGTAGGGGGTAGTTAGATAGTGTTAGCAAAGTTGTGGCAACTAGACAGTGGTAGCTAAATAGTGGTACCTAAGTGGTGGTAGCTAGATAGTGGTAGCAAGTTGGTGGTAGCTAGATAGTGGTACCTGGGTGGTAGCTAGGTAGTGGTACCTATTTAGTGTTATCTAGGTAGTGGTAGCTAAATAGTGGTACCTAGGTGGTGGTAGCTAGGTAGTGGTAGCAAGGTAGTGGTAGATTCTAATACCCATAATTATTTCCTTATTCTCTTTTTTAATATATGTAAAATAATTATATGATTAAGTAACACTGTGACAAATTATGTGTCAATTATTTTTAATCGTCGTTTCAGAGTAATTGTTACACTCCATACCACGGGTGGGGTTCGAACCCGCGGTCAGAGAGTCTCAAAACTCCAGACCGTCGTGTAAAGAAATTATTTAATAAGTTGAATATATATAAAAATTATACTAATGTATTAAAAATAAAAAGGAAAATTATGATGATAATAAAGTTAATAATAATAATAATAATAAAGTTAATAATAATAATAATAATAAAGTTAATAATAATAATAATAATAATAATAATAATAATAATAATATTACTTGTTCATAAATATCTTGTACGTTGGAGAAACTTACGACGTTTCGGTCCGACTTGCACCTATGTGTGGGTTATATGTACCTTTTTTGTTCTTTAATAATACTAGCAAAAATCATAAAGATAATAATAATAATAATAATAATAATAATAATAACTACAAGAACAACAAACAGTGGAGTGGGTGTCGTTGTGAGCCAGAAGGTCTGTGAGTGTTCGAGGATCATCCCGATTAATTCTTTATCCTGCAGTTGTTAATCTCCTGCGAGAGTGTTTCTCTCTCTCTCTCTCTCTCTCTCTCTCTCTCTCTCTCTCTCTCTCTCTCTCTCTCTCTCACTAGATCAACTCTGAAGCTTCACTTATATATATATATATTATTGTGACCACGAACAAGTGGTATTGATCAATAACACTGCGACTAGCCAAAGATTCGAACCCATGCTGCTTTGGCCCGCCTCATGGTGAGCGAAAAACCCATGACGCTCTAACCCACAGGACCACGCAATCCTACAAGAACCAAGCACCCGGCAAAGCTAGGTGTATTACCCTTGGTCCGAGGACATACGGTGGTGTGGGTGCCTCTGAGCTAATTTCATTCTCCTCCCCGTTTGGTGCACTATCCTCAACGAGCAAAGGGTAACACACCTAGCTTGGCTGGGTGCTTTCAACCACCGTTTTGAATACCAGCCTGCACAAGCCGCTTATATAGTAATGAAACCACGAAACAAGCCCGGCTGGCCGCAGCTTGGTAACTGATTCAATACCACTTGTTTCGTGGTTGTATTACTCTATAAACTGCTTGTGGAAGCTGGTATTCAAACGGGAGGTGGTTGAATTTAGCCTTGAGTTTACCACTACCACTAGAGTCATCGGATCATGAACAACACCTAGTTCTGCTTTACGTACCTGGAGTCTACCTGGAGGGCATTCCAGGGATCGACGTCCCCGCGGTCCGGTCTATGACCAGGCCTCCCGGTGGATCAGGAACTCATCAACGAGGCTGTTACTGCTGGCTGCACGTAGTCCAACGTACAAACTACAGCCCGGCTGATCTGGCACTGACTTTAGGTATCTGTCCAGCTCCCTCTTGAAGACAACCAGAGGCCTACTGGTAATGCCCCTTATGGCTTGTGGGAGGCTGTTGAACAGTCTTGGGCCCCGGACATTTATTGTGTTTTCTCTTAGTGTACCAGTGGCGCCCCTACTTTTCACTGGGGGTACGTTGCACCGTCTGCCAAGTCTATTGCTTTCGTATGGCGTGATTTATGTGTGCATATTAAGGACCAGTCCCTCCAGAATCTTCCAGGTGTAGATTATGATATATCTCTCTCGCCTGCGCTCCAGTGAATATAAGTCTAGTGCTTCCAGGCGTTCCCAGTAGTTAAGGTGTTTGATGGAACTTATACGTGCAGTAAAGGTTCTCTGTACATTCTCTAGATCTGCAATTTCACCTGACTTGAATGGGGATGTTAATGTACAGCAGTATTCCAGTCTAGAAGATGAAATGCTAGAAGATCTGTACTTATCTTATGACGCTCGTTCAGATTCGAGTGGAATTCTCCGAGGGCGTCTTTATTGCTTTATTTTGGTTTAAACTGTAAGTGCTATTGACTGCAAAACCGAAGATCAAAAGTTCAACAGCAGATATAGAAGTTAAAAGTTAGAAATATTGAAGAAGGATATTATTTAAGAGATGACTGGGGTGTAATTTTAACGTAAATAAAGACATGTTGCTGAAAGCATTGCTATAAGAACCTCAGCGTCAGGAAAGAGATCTAAGGTTAGGAAGAAACGATTACAGGAAATCATTTCAAGATCAATGCTTTTTTTTTTAAAGTTGTCTTGCATATCTTACTGGAAACATGACGATGCAATGTGAAGCTAAAAGAAATTCGGAATCAAATTCGAGTGTTTTATTTTTTTTTGGAAGGATCCTGTTAAAAAAAAAAAAAGCTGAAAGTCTATGTTGTAAATTTAACGTGTATCTGAGGATCTAGTAAAGGATTTACGGCATTAAAAAAATATTCATCCAGAAAATGTGAAAAAGATTTACAAGCGTTTCCGTTGCTTAAAAGTTGATATCGCTTAAATCCCAAACCTGTTTCCAAATGTTTTGTATTGTGTTGAGATTATTTTGTGCTCTCCCAGTCACGGTGGCAGAGAAATTTTTTTTTTCTTACTACTCAGGGAAGAGCAAAAAAAAAAAATCTGTTGAGTTCAACTGTGAGTCAGTCGAAAAAAATGCATTTTGTGTTTTGATCATGGAAGTGGTTAGGCAAAAAAAAAAATCATTCTACGGAGTCAAATTATTGATTTCTTTGTTGGTCGTAAATTCAACAGAACTTATTTTGAATAGTTGTAAAACACTTTAAGAGTTTTATAACTGAATTTCACATGTCACGAACTTTGTCTTTTGATGCAATTAGGTTAGATGAGATTTTTCTACAGGACAATTATTTTCAAACTGCAGCCAGCCGGGATTAGATCCTGCGACGCATTCTTCCGTCTCAAGAGACAGAACAATGCTCACATCGCCTTAACCACTTAACCAGAGATCCTACAATAATCATGCACTATCATCTCAGTATTTGTTTCGTCTGGGAGCCTCTTCCTAACCTTACATCTCTTTTCTGACGCTGAGACTCTTAAATCAATGCTTTCAGCAACATATTTAATTTACGTTAAAATTACACTACAGTCATCTCTTAAATAATATCCTTTTTCAATATTTCTAACTTTTAACTTCTATATCTTCGGTTTTGCAGTCAATAGCACTTACAGTTTAAACCAAAATAAAGCAATAAAGACGCCCTCGGAGAATTCCACTTGAATCTGAACGAGCGTCATAAGATAAGTACAGATCTTCTAGCATTTCATCTTCTTTTAATATATGTGTAAAATGAGCAGCAGGAGCAGCTGGATCAGCAGCAGCAGTTAACTCTAGTTGACCAACGTGTGTCAGAAATATTACGTAGGGAAGTACCTATGATTTGTAATATATAAAAAATATCCATGCCCCAGGGCCACCAACACGTTTCCTTCATGATAATGCTGGTGGTCCCAACACTTTTCCACCTTTATTATGCTGGTGGCCCTAACACGTTTATATCCTTAAAATGCTGGTGGCTAAAACGTGTTTCTTTCCTTATAATGCATGTGGCTATAATACGTTTATTTCCTTATAATAAATATTTAAATAAATAAATAAATAAATATATATATATATATATATATATATATATATATATATATATATATATATATATATATATATATATATATATATATATATATATATATATATATATGCCAAGACTCACTTACTTCCTGAGGTGCGCACCCTCTTTTGAAAACCCAACACTTGACGAGTATGACGCACACCTGAGATCAACCTTCAAGAAGGCACTGAATCTGTCACTAGAGGATCAGCAATGGGAGCAGGCAACCCTCCCAGTGCGACTGGGAGTATAGGGGTGCGCAAAACAAGGCAGGTAGCGTTACCTGCATTTCTGTCATCGTGTTTGGCTTCCAGTGGATTAGTCAAGAGGATTGTCCCTGAACGTTTGAGAGGGGTGGTGGGAGCTCAAGACCCCAAGTTCATTGAAGCAGCAGTGCAGTGGGACATCCTGGCAGACTCCTCCAGTAGACCAGCTCCTCCCAAAGAGCACAAACAGTCCCACTGGGACAAACCGATCATGGAAAAATTTCCAACACAATGCTCACCAACGCTTCAGGAAAGGACAAAGCTCGTCTCCTAGCGGTGAAGGCACCACACTCAGGAGATTTCCTTCTTGCTGTTCCCAATTCCTCTCTGGGGACTCGACTCGACCCACAGGCCATTCGGATTGGTGTTGCTCTTCGCCTAGCCGCCCCCATACTCACCGAACATAGGTGTATTTGCGGCAGGGCGACGGCTGACCAATTCGGACTTCATGGTCTAGTGTGTCACACATCAGAAGGAAGTATGCTAGACATGAGGAGGTCAATGACATCATAAAGAAAGCCTCGCCACAGCCCGTTGCCCAGCTCAACGGAACCCCAAGTGCAGAGGTCTGATGGAAGTCAAAAGCGTCCTGATGGAGCCACCATGCTACCCTGGAAGGATGGTAAGCAGATTGCTTGGGACTACACCTGTGCTGCCACATTGGCAGACACCTACCTGCCACACTCCTTAGCCGAAGGGGTGGAGCTGCCAGCCACAGGAGACCCAGAAGACCCGCAAATATGAAGACCTTCCCTCTTGCTATAACTTCATCCCAATAGGGTCGGAGACCCATGGAGCATGGGGCAAGTGTGCTCTAAAGTTTCTCAAGGAGCTGGGTGGAAAACTCATCATAGAAACCAAGGACCACAGGGCGACCAGCTTCCTGTTTCAGAGACTCAGTGTTGCGATCCAGAGGGAAATGCCTGCAGTATTCTGGGCACGCGGCCACTGCCGGGGAGTTGGACGAAGTATTTGACATGTAGCTCTGAGTTGTTATCTATGTTGTTTTACTCCCCATTGTATTTTGTATTTTGTCTTGAAATAAAGTTTGTATAAAAAAAAGATGGGGTAGTAGGGAAGTGGAATATTCAAATGGCTTCAGAAAGAAATCTAAATATTCTTCCTTGAAGTCTTTTTATCCACTTCTCCGAGGCAATGGGTCCAACAATTGACACCAGAGGTGGACCCCATCCTATATATATATATATATATATATATATATATATATATATATATATATATATATATATATATATATATATATATATAAACTATTCATATTATATTGCTATTTGCACGACCAGTGCTCAGCTTCTGCACAGTGAGAAAGATTGAGTTTATCCCTGACAATAATTTATTCATAGCGTCATAATTTGTGGCTTCTCTACCTGCACTCAGGGCTCGCACACCAAATGGAATGGAGCAGTGCCGTGCGGTATTTTTTTTTTTTTTGCCAGCCTGGCGGTGGTGGTGACAGCTTGGTGAAGTGGAATGCCTCACTGTGGGGGCAGAATGGAGCGAGAAAGAGAGGGATTCAGGAAAGAGGAGAGAAAGTGTGTGTGTGAGAGAGAGAGAGAGTGGCTGAACTAGGGACTGAATTAAACAACTCTTGCTACAGTCACAATGAAACCTAAACAAATTGGCATAAATATTTAGTGGAAAATGTAGAAGAAAAGTAGGACTTCTCGAACTACTGTCAATACCGTCACCACCACTATTAATACCCCAACAACCATTATTATACCACGGCTACTGCCATAGCCGCCCCTACTACCAATACACTACAGGCTATCCGTGACTAACTGATTCCTCTGGGAAGCAAGGGAACAGATTGCCTGCAGTTGCCACAGTCAGATTTGTGTTGTTGAATTCGATATTTGCAAAGTGCTTGTCCACCCATTTCATAACAAATTACATTAGTTTTGAACTTGCAACTTCAGTGGGTAGTTTAATCCATTAATCTACAGTCAGTAATACATACACACACACACACACACACACACACACACACACACACACACACACATATATATATATATATATATATATATATATATATATATATATATATATATATATATATATATATATATATATATATATATATATATACTGCTGGCAATAGTAAAGAAAAGATAGGCTTTGAAACAATGTTTTATCAAGACAACGTTTCGCTCTGTGTAGAGGTTTATCAAGTCATGCATTGACAAAACTCTATATACTGCGAAATTTAGACTGGTGTTGCAGCTCTTAGCTCAGAGTGTCACTCTGTTGTTTCCCGTTATTTAGAAGTTATTCACTAAAGATTGTTATGATCAGTATCATTATTATCATTGTGGGAAAAACTAAACCTTAAGTGAATGTGACTGACCTGACTAGGTCAAGGCATTGGCTTAAGTCGGTGTGAGAATTGGACTTGCCTCGCATGGTCCAGTAGACCTGCTGCAGTGTTCCTTCTTATGTTCTAATGCTCTAACCATCTAGTTACTATATTACCTACAATAACCACCTGGTTACTATACCACCTACTGTAACCACCTGGTTACTATACCACCTACTGTAACCACCTGGTTACTATACCACCTACTGTAACCACCTGGTTACTATACCATCTACTGTAACCACCTGGTTACTATACCACCTAATATAACCACCCGGTTACTATATCACATAATATAACCACCTGGTTACTATACCAACTATTATAACCACCCGGTCACTATACCACCTAATATAACCACCTGGTTAATACACCTTCCTGCTTTATACTCTACAGCTGATCTTCGACATTTTATGTAAATTTGGGACCAAAGCAAAACGGAATATGGTCTGAGAAAAACACACAGGAAAGGATCCTAATATCAACTTTTAAAGGGGTGGACCGGTTAGCCAGAGGAAGGCTTCGGTCAGATGACCTAAACCTTACCTAACAACATGAAGGCCAACTCAATGAAAAAAGATATTGTAATTTTCAGATGGAGATGGACATATACAGTCTGTGTGTATTAAATTCTGTTTTCTTCTACATTTGGGTTTTCGTCAGCCGCTGACAAGTGTCCATGTGATTTTGGTGTTTTGGCCCAGACAAATTTTATTTTGACGTCTTTAAATTTATATGGAAGGAACTGTTATGCTACGTCAGCTTATGAGCTGGAATCCTGTCAAAGGTATACCTCATATTTCCCTGGGATATCACCCACAACAGTCAACTAACACCTGGGTACCTATTTACCGCGTCTCCTCCCGCCCAAGCGGAAGTAGAAGGCACAAGAATGAGCTAGAATACTCATATCTGTTAGAAATATCAGGTAAAATTGTTAGTATAAAGGTCAGCAAAACGGAAGTCACAATAATTTGTATTAACTAGGAATAACTTAATCTACCTTGCGTATTTTTTCGCTTTGTTTTTTTTCAAATCGCTTTTAAGCACAATTCAGAAGTATCAACTTTTTTGAAGCATTTGAAGAGTCCTTGAATATATTGAACCCCGAGTTAGGGATCTTGGAAAAAGGAAATATTACAATTACCAATTCAAATAATATTGTAGACCCAAGTCGGGAATTTCTCTGACTGAATTTCCTGCACCAACACGAAGGAGTCCCGTGGCAGCGGCGAGGTAAACACAGCCGTAAGTTACTAGTATTTTAACTCAAATCTTCTGGGAGTGTGAAGAGTGCTGTGGCATTCTCCGCAGCTGGCACTGGCACTCTCTTGTAGGCAACAGGGGACGCGCACACAAACGAACGCATAAACGTACCGGCATACGCAAACGCACACACGCATACATATACACACACACACACATACACACGCGCATGCAGGCATACACACACACACACACACACACCAGCAAAGAGTTGTGGGGCTAGGAGCTGTGAATCGACCCCTGCAGCCACAAATAGGAGGATACAAATAGGCGAGTACACACACACACACACACACACATACACACGTACACACAAACACACACACACACATACACTCACACACACACACACACACACACACGTACACACACACACACACAAACACACATACACTCACACCCACACATACATACACATTTGAGCATGTGTGTATGTTTTCAATTGTGTAAACTAATGGAGTTCTCAGCAGGACTGTGCTACGAGGAGAGACGTTTATTCATGAAAGGAAAAGCCAAAAAATATTAGATCTAATGGTCCATCAACAGATGTAGAGAGATGGAGTTGTCAAGAACCAGAATGTTTTCAAAAAACGATACAGAAGACATTAGAGAAATAAGAATGAGAGTAAAAATAAATTTCAAGAAAGGGGAAAGAGAGGTATATCAACATTCTGAGAAACACGATGTATCAGAAACAAAATCAGTAACAGAACTATTACACAGCCACACCTGAAAGAGGCGGACAGTGAAGGAGCAAGAAAGAAAACGAGAACTGACAGGTAATGACAGGAAAGTCTATCAGGAGCTAAAACACTTCAAGGAAGTATTTCCTGAGGAAACAGGGGGTAACCCGGAAGATTAGGAGAGAACCGAAAACAGTAAAGACTAGAGAGTATCCACACAACAGTGGAGAAACAAGTAATGGAGCTACTAAGAAAACTAGTGATGACAGTGTCACGAGGACCTCACAAGGGGTATCGAAGGCAAACCTCATGTAAACCACTAGCGAAAATCTAATTGAGATTCTTGAAGAAAGTTGAGAAACACAATGACATCCCTGAATTCAATCAAGGGGATATACAGATAGCCCTGAAACAGAAGCTAGTATGTATGTCTGTGGTAGAATAAGATATCATAAGATATAATAAGATATGTTGTTTACTGCCTTTTATTGAGCAGACGATTGCTCAGTAAAATACCATAGACCGAATATTGCGTCTTATTAGCACAAAGCGATACTTTTGACGTATATGTTATCCAAGGTAATTTAGATGATAATCAGCAGAGTGATCAAGCATCTGGAGACGCAAAAAAAAAATAGACAAATCCTGCCTTTCTAATCTACTAGAGTTTTATGACATGGTAACTGAGATTATGTAAGAATGACAGGGATCCACTAACTGGGAGATCAAGCAAGGATAACAGACAAGATACTCTGCTTAATCTATGTAGCAGGAGGCAGAACGTCGGTGCGTGAGGAGGTAACTGGATAGACGAGTGTGACGAGTGAAGTCCCACTAAGATTTGCACCAGTACTCTTTCTCAAAATATGTCACAGGAAAGCCTGATTAAATGTAGGTCTATTTTTCTCTGCAAATGAGCAGAGGCAAAACTACGATAGAACATATGCAGAACGAAGGAATGGGAAGATAAGCATAAGCCTTCAATCGCAGTGGTGCAAGGATATCACAGTCGATGAAGAAGAGAAATTACCGTATACGGAAGATGAACTAGAAACGGAAAGTCTTCAAGCACATCACAGGAGGAGTACATCTGCAAAATAATCAAAGCCATGTATACGCTTTAGCAAATTTAAGTACATCACCAAAGAAATTTAAAATTTCCTATCAATGAGTTCGCAGCAACAATAACATGAAGTTCTTAACCAAGTAAACATTTCCCAAAACTACAGAAAGTCGTGTGTCTCGCTAGGAGACTATCAGCATGAAAAATGACCAACAAGAAAGAGTACGGAAGCCACACCATACAACACTGGATGAGAGACGAGCCAGGAGTAACTGGGTGGAAGAGCTAGAAACCCAGGCTGGCACCTCACAAACATAGTGAGGCGAACTCATATCATTAAATTAATGGCATATAATACAGACGAGCTGATAGATAAGACATATATGCGCAACGCTTAGGTATCTTTATAGAAGAAAGATATGGCCTGTGCAGCTGGCTTCCTCAGTCGATTTCGGTGGCGACTTTGATACTGTAAGCATAAATCTCGACTTTACTCCAATACAGATACTCATGTGTTCTACATGTGTCTTATGCATTAACTTGATGGCACTACATACAAGTAATATAACAATACATAACATGATATGGACGAGGCCGGGTGTGAGCGGCGCCTTAAGCCAAGACCTTAATTTCGGTGGGTCGAGGCAAGGAGTGTCATTAGCCGAGGAGAAAGTTTGACTGAAGTTTCTGAAAGCCACTGATAAGGCCATTATACTGAAGGGGGGCCATGCCCCGGGGAGAAGCGAGGTGTCAAGAATGCCACCACAGCTACTCTATAAGCGAGGTGTCAGAGTGCCACCACCACTCCAGCAGTGAGGTGTCAGAGTGCCACCACCACTCTGGCAGTGAGGTGTCAGAGTGCCACCACCACTCCGGCAGTGAGGTGTCAGAGTGCCACCACCACTCCGGCAGTGAGGTGTCAGAGTGCCACCACAACTCTGTCAGGGATGTGAAAAGAAAAGAATAAAGAGAGTTCATTTTAAATAAGGAGCAAAAATAACTAGGAAGAGGAAGAGGAGAAGAGAGAGAGAAGTGAATGTGTGGTGGAGAAAGTGCAAGACAGATTAATAAATTGCAAAGATAGTTGAGTATGTTGCTATAAAGGATGGAGAGTTTATAACAGACAATTATTATGATTATTGTTATGATTTTATTATTATTATTAGTATTATTATTATTATTAATATTATCATATTTATGGGAAAAAACAAATCCCGTAGCGATCATGTATCACCTGAAAGAGGGGAAGTAAACAAGTTTAATGGAGGGCAAAGGTAGGATAGCTCTGATTCTCTGTATCAAGAGCCCTTCATCGGCATAAAGGCGTCTTTCTTGATGCGTTGAAAAAGCAATAGACAGATAAAGGAAACATTGAGAGAGAAAGAGAGAGAGAGAGAGAGAGAGAGAGAGAGAGAGAGAGAGAGAAGAAAGAGACGGAGAGATGATTGAAACGAATACATACATAGAGATGACAGAAGGGAGATGAGAGATAGAGATGATGAAAAGGAAATGAGGTAACTACCGTAGGAAATGCAGGGGTGGGGATACAGCGTGGAATGTATTTGGTAAGGCGGGTCAAACGAGGAATTTCGGAACAAGGCGAGAGAGAGTTGTGGGTGAGTGGAGGGAAGTGGGAAGGGAAGGCACGGAATAGGGAAATGAAGGAAGCTTATGGATGGAGGAACAAGAAAAGAATAATTGAGCTGAATTAAAGCGTGTCACTTGCTCACCTCCAGTTAGAAATATTTCATTCCCAGATACTATGTACTATATACATTAAATATATATATATATATATATATATATATATATATATATATATATATATATATATATATATATATATATATATATATATATATACCTCTACGTATACTTGTATTGTTCGTCTCACTGCACAAACATCAAGAGAGAGATATTCGTCAAAATAAATATAAATGTGTGTAAGGAAAGGCTTTACTAAAATTGTAAGGGAATACAAACATGAAGCAAAAATATCTCGCGGAAAAATCTATGGAGTTGATTGCGGATGACAGGAAGTGACATGTGAGGAACAGCCAGGACGAGCAAGAAAAAATCTTATGAATTTTTCTGCAGGATGAAGAGAATAGGCAAGAGTGATCTGGCTGATGTGCTGCAGAGGAAGATTTTGAAAACAAAAATCTATATTTTATTATTAA
The DNA here is from genome assembly GCA_009830355.1 of Cherax destructor. Lineage (NCBI taxonomy): Eukaryota > Metazoa > Arthropoda > Malacostraca > Decapoda > Parastacidae > Cherax > Cherax destructor. The sequence goes on from WNWK01000356.1 coordinate 304,754, forward strand.
ATTCATGTGGAAGAGCTAAATCTCTCTCTCTCTCTCTCGATATATATATATATATATATATATATATATATATATATTTTTATTTTTTATTAACACATTGGCCGATTCCCACCAAGGCAGGGTGGCCCGAAAAAGAAAAACTTTCATCATCATTCACTCCATCACTGTCTTGCCAGAAGGGTGCTTTACACTACAGTTATAAAACTGCAACATTAACACCCCTCCTTCAGAGTGCCGGCACTGTACTTCCCATCTCCAGAACTCAAGTCCGGCCTGCCGGTTTCCCTGAATCCCTTCATAAATGTTACTTTGCTCACACTCCAACAGCACGTCAAGTATTAAAAACCATATGCCTCCATTCACTCCTATCAAATACGCTCACACATGCTTGCTGGAAGTCCAAGCCCCTCGCACACAAAACTTCCTTTACCCCCTCCCTCCAACCTTTCCTAGGCCGACCCCTACTCCGCCTTCCCTCCACTACAGATTTATACACTCTCGAAGTCACTCTGTCTCGTTCCATTCTCTCTACATGTCCAAGCCACCTCAACAACCCCTCCTCAGCTCTCTGGACAATCGTTTTGGTAATCCCGCACCTCCTCCTAATTTCCAAACTCCGAATTCTCTGCATTATATTCACACCACACATTGACCTCAGACATGACATCTCCACTGCCTCCAGCCTTCTCCTCGTTGCAACATTCATCACCCATGCTTCACACCCATATAAGAGCGTTGGTATAACTATACTCTCATACATTCCCTCTTTACTTCCATGGACAAGGTTCTTTGTCTCCACAGACTCCGAAGTGCTCCACTCACCCTTTTCCCCTCATCAATTCTATGATTCACCTCATCCTTCATAGACCCATCCGCCGACATGTCCACTCCCAAATATCTGAATACATTCACCTCCTCCATACTCTCTCCCTCCAATCTGATATCCAATCTTTCGTCACCTATTCTTTTTGTTATCCTCATCACCTTACTCTTTCCTATATTCACTTTCAATTTTCTTCTTTTACACACCCTACCAAATTCATCCACCAACCTCTGCAACTTCTCTTCAGAATCTCCCAAAAGCACAGTGTCATCAGCAAAAAGCAACTGTGACAACTCCCACTTTGTATTTGCTTCTTTATCTTTTAGCCCAACACCTCTTGCCAAGACCCTCGCATTCACTTCTCTTACAACCCCATCTATAAATATATTGAACAACCACGGTGACATCACACATCCTTGTCTAAGGCCCACTTTTACTGGGAAATAGTCCCCTTCCCTCCTACACACTCTAACCTGAGCCTCACTATCCTCATAAAAACTATTCACTGCTTTCAGTAACCTTCCTCCTATTCCATACACCTGCAACATCTGCCACATTGCCCCCCTATCTACCCTATCATACGCCTTTTCCAAATCCATAAATGCCACAAAAACATCTTTACCCTTATCCAAATACTGTTCACCTATATGTTTCACTGTAAACACTTGGTCTACACACCCCTACCTTTCCTAAAGCCCCCTTGTTCATCTGCTATCCTGCTTTCTGTTTTACTCTTAATTCTTTCAATAATAACTCTACCATACACTTTACCAGGTACACTCAACAGACTTATTCCCCTATAATTTTTGCACTCTCTTTTGTCCCCTTTGCTTTTATACAAAGGAACAATACACGCTCTCTGCCAATCCCTAGGTACCTTACCCTCTTCCATACATTTATTAAATAATAGCACCAACCACTCCAAAATTATATCCCCACCTGCTTTTAACATTTCTATCTTTATCCCATCAATCCCAGCTGCCTTACCCCCTTTCATTCTACCCACTGCCTCACGAACTTCCCCTACACCCACTACTGGCTCTTCCACACTCCTACAAGATGTTATTCCTCCTTGCCCTACACACGAAATTACAGCTTCCCTGTCTTCATCAACATTTAACAAATCCTCAAAATATTCTCTCCATCTTCCCGATACCTCTAACTCTCCATTTAATAACTCTCCTCTCCTATTTTTAACTGTCAAATCCATTTGTTCTCTAGGCTTCCTCAACTTATTAATCTCATTCCAAAACCTTTTCTTATTTTCAACAAAATTTGCTGATAACATCTCACCCACTCTCTCATCTGCTCTCTTTTTACATTGCTTCACCACTCTTTTAACCTCTCTTTTTCTCTCCATATACTCTTCCCTCCTTGCATCACTTCTACTTTGTAAAAACCTCTCATATGCTAACTTTTTCTCCCTTACTACTCTTTTTACATCATCATTCCACCAATCGCTCCTCTTCCCTCCCGCACCCACTCGCCTGTAACCACAACCTTCTGCTAAACACTCTAACACTACATTTTTAAATCTACCCCATACATTTTCGACCCCATTGCCTACACTCTCACTAGCCCATCTATCCTCCAATAGTTGTTTATATCTTACCCTAACTGCCTCCTCTTTTAGTTTATAAACCTTCACCTCTCTTTTACTTACTGATTCTATTTTCCTTGTATCCCATCTACCTTTTACTCCCACTGTAGCTATAACTAAAAAGTGATCTGATATATCTGTGGCCCCTCTATAAACATGTACATCCTGAAGTCTACTCAACAGTCTTTTATCTACCAATACATAGTCCAACAAACTACTGTCATTACGCCGTACATCATATATTGTATACTTATTTATCCTCTTTTTCTTAAAATATGTATTACCTATAACTAAACCCCTTTCTATACAAAGTTCAATCAAAGGGCTCCCATTATCATTTACACCTGGCACCCCAAACTTACCTACTACACCCTCTCTGCATGTTTCTCCCACTTTAGCATTTAGGTCCCCTACCACAATTACTCTCTCATTTGGTTCAAAAGTTCCTATACATTCGCTTAACATCTCCCAAAATCTCTCTCTCTCCTCTACACTCCTCTCTTCTCCAGGTGCATACACGCTTATTATGACCCACTTTTCGCATCCGACCCTTATTTTAATCCACATAATCCTTGAATTTACACATTCATATTCCCTCTTTTCCTTCCATAACTGATCCTTCAACATTATTGCTAGAGAGAGAGTGAGAGAGAGAGAGAGATGTCGTGCCGAATAGGAAAAACTGGACAATTAGCAAGAACTCATTTAAAATTATGTCCTTTCTAAAAAATTTCCTTATACGTTCAAAGATATATTTTTTCATTTTTGTTAATGTAAAAATTATTAATTTTGTGCGAAAAGAACCTTAGAAAACTTACCTAACTATATTATAACAAGCGTAATTTAAAATAGCCTAATCCAACTAAATATATTTTAGATAAGTTTACAATAATTTAATAATAATGAAATATATATTTTTCGTTAAGTACATAAATTATTGCATACACAAATTTTCGCTTGCCTTATTCGGCAAGAAATGCGTTGCTATTTAAGCCAAAGTAGCAAATTTTACTTATTCAGCATGACATTATATATATATATATATATATATATATATATATATATATATATATATATATATATATATATATATATACATATATACATACATACACAAACACTAATCTCAGACCGAAGGAGACTCAAACCTACGAAATTTGGATAAGGTACGCAGTGCTCTATTCACCGTACCACACTGGTCAATTCATTGTTGCCAAGTTAACACTATAGACGTTTTGGTAGAAAGCAGCCAACCTTCAGGCAGGTGATTTTGAGCTTTTCAATCTCATCCCATCATACATCGACCGACGAGACATTTTTGCAATGTTTAGAATTCGCAAAACAGGTGAAATATTCGAAAACACTATTCTCAGACTGAAGGAGAGTCGAACCTAATAATCCTGGGACAAGGTATGCAGTGCAAAAACATCTCGTCAGCTGGTGCACGCAGGGGATGGGATGAAAAGCTCAAAACCACCTGCCTGAAGGTTGGCTGCTTTGGACCAAAACGTCTAGCTTTAGCTGGGCGCCAAAGTATTGACCAGTGTGGCACAGTGAGTAGAGCTCTACATACCAAGGCACCGTGGCACCAAGGCACCGTGGATGACAAGATTGCATATTCGTTGTTCCATCTTCCTCAACTCGTCCAGTTTCTTCCTGAGAATTGAGTCACTGGCATCAGTTTCTAGAGGTGCTCCAAGCAAGATGCTATTTTTGGGGGGCAATAACTGTTGCACCTGGTAATCTTGATCTTATTGCATCGTTCACTTGTTGATTGACTGAGATGATTTTACATTTGAATGGATTCAGGATGAGACCCATTTCCTGTCTTTGTGTCATCACCTGGTCGAGATCATCTTGAAGGGACTCCTTTGTACCCGCCAATGTTCCATCATCCAGGAACCAGATGTTTAGCTCACTGGTCAGCCTGACAATGATTTCCCTAACTGCTATACGGAAGAGAAATGAGACTAGAGGATCCCCTTGCTGGACACCCTCTGATGATGTCATTTCATTGTCTCCAAACAGGAGCATTGATTCATTGCTGTATTCAGCTGAAACGAAAGGGAAGAGACCAGGGAAATGTTTTTGTACTGCTATTATTACCACGTCTCTTCTCAGGAGATTAAATGCATTCTTGAAATCTAATATTACCACTGCATTGTCCTCAGATTGTTGATATATGCACTTGTTGCATGAACTGCTGCTTCGCTTCCTTGAGGGACACCAAAGCCAAGCTGGTTTGGTTGAAACATCATGGCCGCCTCTGTCCGAATACTGCGGACTGCAGCTATGGAAATGAGGCGGCGAAGAGTGTTGCCCACGGGAATTTGTGTAATACTTCAATCCTTCTTTTTAAGGGCACAACGTGATGCATCAAAAAAGAAAGGTTAAGTTTTGTCAGGAATGAGACCATCCAAGGGGTTGTTAATTAACGAGCCTTCAGATCTCCAAAAGCGGTTGTCTCTGCAATCTTTCCGATAACTGGACAGACCATTTCTCTCAAATGCTGGATTCTTTATCCAGTGTAGCCCCCAGCAGAGCCAGATTGGAACAACATAATTGCTTTGTAAACATCTGAGTCTTGCACAAACAGTGATTCCACAGTGGGGACAAGGGTGTTAAAAGTGTTGTCGTCCCTGGTTTCCCTGGCAGAGCGCTTTTCTCTAAGTACTTGAGGAATGTCAGCATCCCTGGGGGCAACTGTATCTTTGCTGATTATCCTGATTTCTCCAACTGTGTTGTCCACTTTAATTTTATTGAGGCTAGCCACATGCCACCTCTTCCAAGCACAGCTAAGCAGACATTGCCAAAAAGTAGCAAGTTGTGCCATGCCTTGGTGGTCAGCAGAGCATTTAGGATAGTGGAACCATCGTTTACGTTGTTCAAGAGGTTTGTGAGTTTCCCAGCTGCGTGTGGACGAACTACTTTCGGAATATGTGCGAGGTTTCTGGTAACTGTTGCTTTAATTGCTACTAAAACATTATCTGAGGAGATGAGCTCTGGTGGTTTGTGTTCAGGAGCTTCAAGTGCTGTGGGTCATCACTTTCCACGGGAGGACATCCTCACCAGGGCAGGTACTATGTTCGCGGAGGAAACCATTAGTGTTGAGGCAAGGAACATGTAAAAACGACCGACACTTGCCTATCCTAACATTGCCAGCTGTACCATTTGTTTGGCTGCTTGCTTCCTCCTGGTTAGCATCCATCTAGCTGACTAAACTGTCGGAGTAGGGTGCGACATGCTGGGTGGAGCAAGGTTGTGGAGGGGGTCATCATAGTGGATGCAGGGAAGTGTATGTTGCGTGGAAGAGGTATTGAACCTCACCGTCGTGCCCTGGTGGGGCATGAGAGGCGGGGAGGGGAAAATACCCTCTACAGTGGGGGTGGCAGCCTGCAGAAGAATGTTAGGCAGTGGGGGTGGAGGGAGGCGCGGGCGGTCATTGTGCGCTTGACGTATATTGATGCACACGGGCTTACACAATTTATATCGTTCATACTGTCTTATTTACAATAAACACAACATTATTTGTTTCCCATGCACATTGCATGTGCACTGCTTGACACTGGATATGGAGTTACCTTCCCTCCACCTACACCCCGTGCCTATCACTCCTTCCCCTGTGGCGTGGGGAGGTGGCACTGACTGGTCACTACCTCGTTACACTCAATACCACACTGTTTCCTACAACATATGACTGATTATTCCATGCATCGACATGTATTTATCTTTAAGTTAACTGGAAGCATGGCGTCTGGTGCTGGAGGTAATGCGTTTATGAAGGCTTTTCGAGGTTTGTATATAGATAATCTTAGCCGGCACCCACGAACAGTATAGGCCTTACCCTCTACCACCCACCTTGTCCATCTTCTCACACTACCACCTCTCATTATCCTTCACAAACTGCACAGCACTTCTACTACTTACGTTGAAACAATGCACTGGTATCTTCTCGCTACACTGGAATCCTCCTAAAGTATTCACACTGAGTCCTCTTCAGTCTTGACCTGGTCAACCTCTTTGATCAGGGGTTACCCTTGAAAAGCCCACAGCTAGCCCGCCACATGTGTGACGTCACGAGGGGAGGAAATCTTTAGATCAAGTACTTTCACATTTCTTAGTGCGTCAGCAGGAGCTATGCAATATGACAAGAGAAGCAAATGCAGCGTAGGCTGACATCCAGCAGAGCTAGGTGTTGTACCGTGATCCGAGGACATACTATCATGTAGGTGCCTCAGAGCTAATATCATTCTACTCCCCGTTTGGTGTACTAGCCTCCACAAGCAGTATATATAGTACTGTAGCCACTAACGAGTGGTTTTTAATCAATATCAACACTGCGACTTGCGGGATAAAACAACACAGGTTCGATCCCCCGGCTAGTCGCAGTGTTGTTGATTAAATACCACTCATTCGTGGTTACAATACTATGTATACTGTTTGTGGAGAGTAGAATGAAATTAGCTCAGAGGCCCCCACACCATCGTATGTCGTCTGAACACGGTACAACACCTAGCACTGCTGTGTGCGTGATTCTTGTAGGATTGTATGGTCCTATGGGTTAGAGCATCATGTGATTTTCGCTCACCATGAGGGCCAAAACGAGATGGGTTCGAATCCTTGGCTAGTCGCAGTGATGTTGATTAAATACCACTTGTTCGTGGTTACCATAAGTCCTCGGATCAAGGTAAAACACCTGTCTCTGCTGTGTGCTTGATTCTTGTAGGATTACGTGACCCTGTGGGTTAGAATGTCATGTGATTTTCGCTCACCATGAAGGCCAAAACGACATGGGTACGAATTCTTGGTTAGTCGAAGTGTTGTTATTGATATATATATATATATATATATATATATATATATATATATATATATATATATATATATATATATATATATATATATATATATATATATATACGTCATTCAGAGTCAGGGGAACGGGAGGTAATAATGCTTGATCCGAGGAAAGGGATGGTATAATTTTGTGAGTGGGAGATTAGAGACGGGAAAAACTTGATCCATAAAACTCATATGATAGCGAATTGTGAGTTGGATAAAGTAAGAAGTCAGAAATGTAACCTTGAAGGTGTTCAGTCCCTCGGCTTTGATAAAAGGTGTTTAGTCTGTCGACCTTGATATAAGGTGTTCAGTCCCTCAGTCTTGACAGAAGACGTTCAATCCCTCGACCTTGATAGCAGGTGTGCAGCCCCTCAATCTTGATAGAAGGGATTCACTCCCTCCCCCTTGATAGAAAGTTTTCAGATCCTCAGTGAGGCATGCAAAGATTATGTTACAATTCATTCAGCGTATGTCACACTCCCATATAGGCTGCCTCCCAACCAGTGAACCGGGTGCTAAGGGTTTAACGATCGATAGGGTAACCGTCGTTAAATCAGTGCCTTGGTTCATTGACCAATCACAGGCAAGCCCGCCAAAGCCGAAGCAACGTGGTTCACTTGCGGTAAGCATTGGCAGACTTGCCTACCTGCTGGTTGAGCACGGTGCACTCTCTCTCTGGCTTCTGTTGTGCCATCTGTAGATATTGTACATAGAGTACATACCTGTATATGATGGGTGAAGGCAAATATGCATTACAGTCTACTACTGAGTTTGTTTGTTCCAATTCCTATTACGACCAGGTCTCACAGGCCATTTAGCACCTGTGTTCGTAATACTCAGCCTTGATAGAAGATGTTCAATACCTTGATAGAAGGTATTGAGCTCTTCAGCCTTGATAGAATGTGTTCAGCTGCTCAGCCTTGATAAATCGAAGCAGCTATACCAGAATGAAGGCTTATATCCTGGAGCCAGGACCCAGAACCTCGTGGTGCTGAGAAGTGTCGGGAGGCAGAGTAAATATTGATTCCTAAAAAGGACGAGAAGAGGTAAATGTGAAGACAGATGACCCGAGGGTTTACCCTTCATAAGCAGAGATACGGAAGGAAGAAGCACCAAAGCTGCCGCTTGCAACCTTCACAAGTACCTGAAACCCGTATTAAAATCTAAACCTTTCCCTGATTCCCATATATTAAGAGTTGCAATTTTAGTGGACCAGTAGAGGATGCTTAGTATGGACCAGTAGGGCCTGTCTACTGGTCCCTACTTGCGTCAGTACTATTGCAGTTCTCACCAATACTTATGTTTTTAAGGACGAATACATTATGTGACATGTCTTTACATCCCAAGCGGAGGTCCGCTATTGCTCAATAACAACACTAATTGCATGGGAAGAAAAGGCAGACGTTGCAATAAAAATCTGCCGTTGAGACAGTGTAGAGCTTTTCTCAAGACTTGATAAAACCCTACACAAAGATGAAGGTTGTGCCAAGAAAAGCTTGTCTTTAACGTGTGCCTTTTCCTCTATATTGTCGGGAGCACGACATTTGCGTTCACCAGCTCCAGGGATAACAGGTGTTGCTGTGTCACACTTATAAATAAGATTCATCTTTATTACTAGACGTTCCGCCTACCAGGAGCTTTATCAATCTAATACAAAAATAATCACCACTGTGTCACTGTCTACCACATCGTCTCATTGCTCTTCATAACTTTCCATCACAGCATTGCTACTTTCATCACAAAACTATTTTATTCACATTACTGAGTGGGCTTTTTCCTAATATACTTTGTAAGTCTCGGAAGCTTTTTTTTTTATGAAATAGTAGGTTTGAAGGCCACTGAAATAGTTATTTTTGGACATGTTCATTTCTCCAACACTATGTAGAAAATAATAATATATATTTATATACTTCAGTCTACTCGGGTCACTAAATAAACTTAATTCCCATACACCATTTTGTATTTATCATTATTATAGTTAGACGTAACAGGTATAAAATACAAACAAATTACACAAACACTCTGCCTTTAAGAGTGGGAAAGTGATGACGACTTTTCAGTCTGACTTCGGTTCAAGTCGGACCTAAACGTCTTTCTTTCCCTCTAATATATTCCGGTTATTTGTGCATTGTTCCAGTAACGGAATTGTGACTTTTTATTCATTGTTAGCAAACTCTTTAACAAAGGTACGAAAACAGCGTGAACATTATTTAGACAGCGTTTTCTAAATAAAGTGCCCAAAGTGTTGTTGTGCTAAAGTTTAACAATATTACTGATATTAAACAACGCCTGTGAACCTGGAGAGGTTAACAGAAGGGAGGAATTGCGCTACAGTTTTTTGATCAAGAACTTTCAGCCATCTGCACAACGAGGCACCTACTTTAAGGGTTTGCACTGATGACATTGCACAGTCACGACAGTTTAGTGATGACATATCTCAGTTTAATGACAAGACCTGCTATTAGAGTGTGACCAAAATAACATTTACGAAGTGATTCGGAGAAATCGGTTAGCTGGACTTGAGTCCTGGAGGCAAGGTGTGTATACACACAACGAAAACATATCTCCACGGTCCATCATCTCTAGCAACGAGTCTATCTCGTGCTGTCTCGTTGAACGGTAGTGGTTCAGCATCCTCTTGAAAATTGCTATCTTCGTTCTGGATCCTCTTGAAAATTGCTACCTTCGTTCTGGAAATATTTCTGATTTCTGCTAGTAGTAGGGTGAGTCTAGGGCCATACGTATTGACACTGTTTACTAATTCTGTCTATAGCATCTCTGCTTTGCATTGCTTTTATTTGACACCTCCTCCCTTACTCACTGCAGACGTGGGATGATTTACTGTTTAGTGCATATGCAACTCTTGCCGTACCAAGACCACTTCTCGCTTCCTGTCAACAAAATCGTGAAACCCACCAAATTATGTGTAACCACCACCATTTTCTCTTTCCAAATGAATTTCTATAATAAAAAAAATGATGTAGCATGGGCAGGCATCAACCTCTAATTTTAGTCAAATTGTACTTGGAATATTTTGAAAGTCAATTTATCGCCAATTAAAATACAAAGGCATGATAAGATTCAGACATTGGACGATCAAAGGGGAAATTTTGACACAGCGAAGTACGAAGCATAAACTAAAATGGATACGAAAGGGACAAACTTCTTTTCTCCCTGGATAAACTTATCATACGGGGCAACATCAACCCAGAATTTACCGTACAGAAAAGCATGCAACTAACTACTTGAACACATATTAGTTGTTAGCAAGTTAGGTAAGTGGTTAATTCCGTTTCTGGATATACATATGCATAGGTCTTGTAGAATATTTAAGTTCAATTTGAGTTTTTTTTTAAATCATCTAACATATGTTCATATATACTGTACATCAATGTTCGAATCACCAAAGACGCGTTAAACTGTGTATTTACTTTTATATTTTTAAGAGCCCTTAGAATCTGTACCTCTGAGTTTTACGATAGACAAGTTAGAAAATTCTAAAACATTGCAACTAAATTAAAAGTCGGTCTAAATTGAACCGAAACGTCGGCAAAAGCGCAGGTTATAAGTATATTTTTCCCATGAATATTTATTGATAAAGCTTTTCACAAAGTTATAAGCTGAACAGTGTATTTTTTTTATCATATAATGAAGATCTCGCTTATCTTCCTCATGGCCTTAAATACGTTAAAGTTAAGGCTGACTTAAAATATTACAATATTATGAAACAAAAATTAATAAAAGATTCTCCCAAAGGATTTTTGGGTTGTGTATACTCCACCCCTTGTAAAAGTTGTGATAGCTTTTGTTTATAATAAACTTAAAAGTCACCTAAGACCAGAGTCAAACAGTTTAAATTTGCAATAACTACTGGACAAGAATCCGTGTTAGGGATGCAGGGCTTTGGGTGGATTGGACTAATGTCAAAGAATTACTTCCCTGTAATAATGAAGGTCAGGGAAATATAATAGAATCGTTACTTGTTAACTATGATACACTAACATGTTTAAAATTGGAGTTCTTGCCTCTATAACCTTCACAATTTTAGTTTAGAATATTGTTCATAGTCTTAAAGGCTAAAAAATATTTGTGATGTCTGTGAAAATATTTTTCACATAAATACAGTTATGTTCATTCTGAAAAGAAAAATTTGTCTTAAATTTCAACAAATATGTATGTGTGGGAGGTTAGATTTTGGAGTCTCCTTCATGCAGTAGGCTAGTGAGTCTACTGCAGTGCTCCTCTTTCCTTCTGTTTTTTAAGGTGATGGCTTAATATACTTAATCTTAAAATACACATACACTTTTTTTTTGCTATTATTTATTGATGAAGTATGGACTAATTGGCATATACAGTGCACTTTCAAGTATCACCTCACTTTGTGGAGTGTTGCAACACTTTGTGGAGTGTTGCAACACTTTGTGGAGTGTTGTAACACTTTGTGGAGTGTTGCAACACTTTGTGGAGTGTTGTAACACTTTGTGGAGTGTTGCAACACTTTGTGGAGTGTTGTAACACTTTGTGGAGTGTTGTAACACTTTGTGGAGTGTTGTAACACTTTGAGGAGTGTTGCAACACTTTGTGGAGTGTTGCAACACTTTGTGGAGTGTTGTAACACTTTGAGGTATCACCTCAGTGGGTGAGGTGTTGTTTCACTGAATAAAGTAACACTTCATTTTGTATCATTTGAAATGTCCTTTCGATTCTTCTCAACACGTGTAAGCACAAGAAATCGCTCAGGTTCTCTCTGTGGTGTATATGTCGTGCCGAATATGTAAAATTGGTCAATTAGCAAGAACTCATTTAAAATTAAGTCCTTTCTAAAATTTTCTCTTATTCGTTAAAAGATATTTTTTTTTCATTTTTGTTAATGTAAAAATCAATAATTTTGTACCTATTCGGCACGACATATTATATATATATATATATATATATATATATATGTATATTATTGTGACCAAGAACAAGTGGTATTGATCAATAACAACACTGCGACAAGCCAAGGACTCGAACCCATGTTGTTTTGGTCTGCCTCGTAGTGAGCGAAAACCACATGACGCTCTGACCCACAGGACCGCCAAATCCTATAAGAATCACGCACCCAGCAGTGCTAGATGTTTTACCGTGATCCGAAGACATGCGGTGGTGTGGGTGCCTCTGAGCTAATTTCGTTCTACTCCCCGTTTGGTGTATTAGCCTCACCAAGCAGTATTTTATATTATTGTAACCACGAACAATTGGTATTGATCAATAATAACACTGCGCTAGCCAAGGACTCGAACCCATGAGGCGGGCCAGTACAACATGGGTTCGAGTCCTTGGCTAGCGCAGTGTTGTTATTGATATATATATATATATATATATATATATATATATATATATGTCGTACCGAATAGGTAAAGCTTGCAAATTTGGCTTAAATAGAATGAGGCAAGCGAAAATTTGTGTATGCAATAATTTCGCAAAAATCATTCTGAACCCAACGGAAAAAATATATTTCATTGCGTTTGTTTATTATTAAATTATTGTAAACGTATCTAAAATATATTTAGTTGGATTAGGCTAAATTAAATTGCGCTTGTTATAATAAGGTTAGGTAAGTTTACTAAGTTTCTTTTGGAACAAAATTATTAATTTTTACTTTAACATAAAAAAAAATATATATATATATCTTTTGACATATAAGATAAAATTTTAGAAAGGACTTAATTTTAAATGCGTTTTTTGCTAACTGACCAGTTTTACCTATTCGGCACGACATATATATATATATATATATATATATATATATATATATATATATATATATATATATATATATATATATATATATATATATATATATATATATGTTCATTCACGGGCTCACACGTTTATATTCAAGCCCAGAACAGAACACAACACAGCAAAACGGAACAGAACACAACACAAGAGAAGGGGCGAGGGGAAGTGGGATATTCTGGCCAGATAACCCACATGTAGTCCCATACTTGCACACACACATATGCATGTGCATATATGCGCATAAACACGGCCACGTACAGGAGACTGAAAAAAAATATTTAACCAGTTTTGGAAGTTTTTTTTTTATATTTTTTAAATTCTATTTCTTTTTGATAAGGGCAGCATATGACCTCGTTTTTCTTACTTTGTAGATGAAATTCAGTTTTTTCAAGCGAATGTAATTACGAGTTTTATGATGAATTCAAAATAAAAATAAACTTTGAAAGTGCTTTCTTAAATTTCAGAGCAATTTCCTGTAACCTGGAAGAAACTAATTAGTTTTTTTTTTTTTTGCATGGGTAAGACACCAGCGATTTATTTAGTTCTTTTATCTGCCTGAATTTATTCCACTTTCAGTGAAGATGAAACAGCTATAACCATTTTTATTTTTCCTTTTTTTCTCTTTTATTTTTACTCTCTTTATCTCTCTCTCACTCTCTCTTTCACACACACACACACACACACACACACACACACACACACATAGTAGGAACACTTCAAACTTGGGGTTCAAAAGTGATGATACAATATACAACCCGACACTGAACACCAAGAGACCAAGACAAGAGAACTTTGAGAGCACCAGAACTATGATGGACACACTAGCCAAGGTGACCAGAAGGGCCCACATGGGCAGGGCAAAGTTACTCGTCAAGTGGGATTTCAATCACAAGGAGATTGGGAAAACCAGGAGCCACATGGGGAACCTGAAACGAGGAGGGCTAAGATGACTGAGACCGTATTGGAAAAGTTCAGGAACCAACATGTTAGGGACACTACCAGAGAGAAGAAAGAAAATGAACCAGCAAGTCTGGATCTCGTATTCACGTTGAGCAGTTCAGACATAGGGAATATTGTACATCAAAGTGCCCTTGGTACTAGTGATCACGTTGTCATGAGTTTCGAATACTTTGTTGAGTTAACAGTGGAGAGTGAAACACCACGAGGAGGACGGGATAAGCCAAACATGAATAATGAGGGACCACCCATGTATGAGACAATTCCTGCATGAGGTGCAGCCCGAAAAAGAGCTAGACTCTAAGACAGTAAATTAAATGAGGGCACACGTTACCACAGTTTTCTAAGACTTTTAGTAAAATTTCTAATTTGCGCCTACTTAGATTAAACTTGAGAGGCACCATCCTTCTAACTGAATAAATCATTAAAATTTTGAAGCCGATCAAAAAAAAAAACTTTCTTTAGTCACTCAATATAAATGAATATCACAATTTATTCAGTAAATTGGCAAATTGTGCCATCAAATTACAACAAGAACATTGCGTTCAGAAAACCACCATTACGACACGTGGTGGCAAAAGGCCTCTAAAGTAACTGGCATGAGAAAATAACATAGTTAGGTTAGGAGAAAAAATAACAGAAATCAAGACAGGTTGCAACTACAAAATATAGACAAGAAAAATTACTTACAAGACAAAAGCAACAGAGGATATTACGACTGTGAAGGAGTCAAGTAGTGTAGTGAGCCATCCTGACTCACTGCACCAGTCAAGTAGTGTACTGAGCCATCCTGACTCACTGCACCAGTCAAGTAGTTTACTGAGCCATCCTGACTCACTGCACCAGTCAAGTAGTGTACTGAGCCATCCTGACTCAAGGACCAGTCAAGTAGTTTACTGAGCCATCCTGACTCACTGCACCAGTCAAGTAGTGTACTGAGCCATCCTGACTCCCTGCACCAGTCAAGTAGTGTAGTGAGCCATCCTGACTCACTGCACCAGTCAAGTAGTGTAGTGAGCCATCCTGACTCACTGCACCAGTCAAGTAGTGTACTGAGCCATCCTGACTCACTGCACCAGTCAAGTAGTGTAGTGAGCCATCCTGACTCACTGCACCAGTCAAGTAGTGTACTGAGCCATCCTGACTCACTGCACCAGTCAAGTAGTGTACTGAGCCATCCTGACTCACTGCACCAGTCAAGTAGTGTACTGAGCCATCCTGACTCACTGCACCAGTCAAGTAGTGTACTGAGCCATCCTGACTCACTGCACCAGTCAAGTAGTGTAGTGAGCCATCCTGACTCACTGCACCAGTCAAGTAGTGTAGTGAGCCATCCTGACTCACTGCACCAGTCAAGTAGTGTAGTGAGCCATCCTGACTCACTGCACCAGTCAAGTAGTGTACTGAGCCATCCTGACTCAAGGACCAGTCAAGTAGTTTACTGAGCCATCCTGACTCACTGCACCAGTCAAGTAGTGTACTGAGCCATCCTGACTCACTGCACCAGTCAAGTAGTGTAGTGAGCCATCCTGACTCACTGCACCAGTCAAGTAGTGTAGTGAGCCATCCTGACTCCCTGCACCAGTCAAGTAGTGTACTGAGCCATCCTGACTCACTGCACCAGTCAAGTAGTGTAGTGAGCCATCCTGACTCACTGCACCAGTCAAGTAGTGTACTGAGCCATCCTGACTCACTGCACCAGTCAAGTAGTGTAGTGAGCCATCCTGACTCACTGCACCAGTCAAGTAGTGTACTGAGCCATCCTGACTCACTGCACCAGTCAAGTAGTGTACTGAGCCATCCTGACTCACTGCACCAGTCAAGTAGTGTACTGAGCCATCCTGACTCACTGCACCAGTCAAGTAGTGTACTGAGCCATCCTGACTCACTGCACCAGTCAAGTAGTGTACTGAGCCATCCTGACTCACTGCACCAGTCAAGTAGTGTAGTGAGCCATCCTGACTCACTGCACCAGTCAAGTAGTGTAGTGAGCCATCCTGACTCACTGCACCAGTCAAGTAGTGTAGTGAGCCATCCTGACTCACTGCACCACACCTCTTCTACCATCCAAGACAACAGTGTGAGGAAAGACTTGGGAGTGTGCTAAAGCTGACATACTCTATAACAAGCGGTGCATCGTGACAACGACCAACATCGCAGCCATTCACTTATGAACACTAAAAAAATGTGCAAGTTAACTTTTGCCCTCACGCTAACTGTCGATGCTTCCATTAAAATGTCTGTATACTGGTTAACATTTAACGCTTGAGTGCAAATGTATTTCTATTGGCTAAATGCAGAGCTGTCCCGGGAAGTGTTGGGTGGCCGAGAAGTGCCAGTCTGCTAGATAATAATATATTGGTCCTGAGAAGTGTCGGGAGAATGTTTATGGGTCCAGTCTGCCAGTTCTAGGAAGTGTTGGCAGACTATCTAATGGCTCTGGGAACTGTTATTGTAGTGTCTATTGGTCATGTATGTACGGCATCTATTTATCCTGGCAGGGTACGTGGGTGGGAATACCAACGTTCTAAGTTATCACAGTAAATGTTATCCTGAATAGGTTATTTTACATAAGCCTGAAGAGGAATGTACTTACACCAAACCTTCACTGATCTACATTTTCCTTCCTTTTTCATCAAAGTCTGCAAGAAAAGAGCTCTTCAGATCATCAGTTCTCCACGCACTAACACAACTCCTAACAAAGTAATAATCCTTCCCAACAGCCAGGTTGCAGTGAACGTTTCCAAGGTACTTGCACAAACTAACACCAAAGTCGCCATCGCATCCAGCACTTCCATAAGGGATCTAACCAGGACAAAATCGAACCACCATGAACCAGTCAATGCAAGAGTTTTCACTATACCTTGTGGAAGTTGTAGGATATATGTAGGTGAAACAGCAAAGAACCTGAAAACACGCCTCAATGAACACATTAACACATCTAGAAACGATAACTTGAACAACGCTTGCGTACAACACCGGAATTCCACCAATCACCTCATGAAATTCAACGACGCCCGATTAGTCATCAGAGAACCTAATTTCCGCAGTCGTACATGACTTGAATCATCATTAATCATTGTTTCTAACACAATCAAACAAAATAAAGGCAGCTTCATCATTTCTGAAGTATTAGCAAAAATCCTCCTCAAAACAATAAACCCTGCCATCACATAGTCTCTGCTGCTAACACTACACAAGAACATAACAGACGAGGAACACTGAAACAGACCTTCTGAAATACAACCACTAACAGAAATATTTGTCCAGCCATTTTTTATGCTACCAAAGTAATAGTTTTTATAACCTTTTACTCATGTGCAAGTTGTTTGTTCTACCATATTGTATTACTACTACTACAACAACTACTATTACTACTACTACTACCACTAGTACTACATCTCACTATAAGCATATATATACCCTCTGTGTCCATGTATTGTTTGTAACGGCTTGATAAAGCTCATGGAGAGCGAAACGTTGCAACAATAAAATATCACATTAGTTCAACTTATGTTCTTTTTCCTTACATAAGCCTAGCCAAGGGGGTTCGATGCTGCTGCGTCAGCTATCAGGAGACCCATTAAGACCAACATAACCGTGTATAAAAATACTGAAGTTTTGTGGAGAGAGAAGAATGGGGTGCGTGAGTCACAAGTGTGGGACAGCTCTCTGACTGGAAGAGTCTGTCTTGCTAAGTCGGCTCCGGACCCGGACTCAACACGTCGACGCTCCATCAGTGATGAACGTTGGTATATCTGTCAGTGTACTGTCACTATCTCTCTCTCACTCTCTGTGTATTCAATCTATGTCTCACTCACTGTGTGCTGTTTCTATCCCACTCCCAGTGATCCGTCTCTTTTTTACTTTAACTTTCTCTCTTTCTCTCTCTCTCTCAATACTGTCTAGTGTTTTCTGTGTTCTCTGTGGTCTCTCTCTCTCTCTCTCTCTCTCTCTCTCTCTCTCTCTCTCTCTCTCTCTCTCTCTCTCTCTCTCTCTCTCTCTCTCTCTTTCTCGATCTGAGATAACTTTGCAAGATAGCGTCTCTCAAATTTAAACGAGGTCAGCTTCTGGACAAATAAGTTTAGATTAGTTTTTGGATCACAGTCAGACGCGGCTTTAGCGTGCCCGGGCAAACATACCCAGAGTATACCCACCACGTCAAACACACGTCACCTGCAGACAGGCTAACGTACCCAGAGTATACCCAAAACGTCATACACACGTCACCTTGATTAGAACGACGTTTCTCTCTCTCTCTCTCTCTCTCTCTCTCTCTCTCTCTCTCTCTCTCTCTCTCCCATGATACATTTATTGAGTTATTTTGTTGTGGAGAATTTCAGACTTACGCTCTGTTAGGAGAGTGCAGCATTTTCCCTTATGAACTTAAATATCGTTTAGAAAATATTTTTATATTTTATTCAACAAGTCATATTCAATTCCATTTTCAGTGAGACATTTTTCATATATTGAACGTGTTAGTAAAATATATTTCAATCATTTTAGTTGATAAAAATACTTTTTCGTGAATCTGCTTCTTGGGACATTTTAAAATATTTACAGGAAAAACATGAACAGAAAAAAATAGACAAAAACACATGCAGAAATACACAAATTGAAAAACATAAGGAAAAAAAAACATAAACAGAAAAACATTACTAGAAAAGACACAGAAAAACATAATCAGAAAAGGCATACATAAAAAAAAAACACAAATAGAAAAGACATGCATAAAAAAACATAACGTATTCCGAAAAACATAAAGAGAAAAGACAAAAATTTAAGGGTTTCTTTTACGGTAGGATTAAGTTCAGCTGGTGGGTTGAGTCGCAACTCCTGGCCCCGCATTTCTGCTGGCCGTTACTGGATTCTGCCGACCCCTTTGCTGCCTGAGTTCTGTCATAATATTAGCTATGACGGAACCTTCGACGCTCCCGTAGCTGATCAACTCTTACTGGAATACTCGATGATATCCTCATCGTCTCACTGGAGTCTCCGTGTTAAGGCTGACAGACTTCATCACCCAGTACGACCCCCATCCAGAGTGATGGAAAATGATATAGTAACGTATTTAGCATTTGTTCCCACTTTGTCAGCAGTATACTGCTGACGTATCTAATTTTGATCAAACATATCTTTAATAGGTCACGTAATATCGTTCTTCTTCTTAAAACTATGTATGGATTCTACGTCTTCTACTTTCAAGTCTTAGTCGTTTCACTACCTGGCAAATGGAAGGATAGAGAGTTGTTTTTCACTTCCAGCTGTTTTTCACTTCCAGCTGTTTTTCACTTCCAGCTGTTTTTCACTTCCAGCTGTGCCCTCATGTACCTGAGACCCACGACCCCCCCCCTCTCAGTATGTTGTACGTCGTAATCATGTCACCCCTGGCTCCGTCTATTATCATCTATTATCAGGTTTAGCTCCTTTAGCCTCTCTGCAGCTCTTGGATTAGTCTCCTTCCAAATATTTTACACTTTTCCCCAGCTTCTAGACTTTTGCTTTATGAGATTGTGGAGTTCAGTTCTGGTTGGTGCTTCAGAAGCCAAGATGGAAAAATAGACACATAAGCAGTATAATGTGATTCTTTATTGACAATGTTTCGCCCATATTATACTGTTTATGTGTCTATTTTTCCATTGTGTCGGTATTTTATACCAAAAAGTCGTATATGAGTTACCCGCATGTCTGTCTATACCTATAACAAACCACTTATATAAATGATAAAACTAAAAATAAATTACACAAAGACTCCATATACAAAAGTCCAACTGCTACGGTAATTACGGACTCCATTTATTAATTATACACAGGAAGTTACATTTTTTTATAAATATAATCCACAGGTATCGAATGTGGAAATTTGTGTGGCAATTTTCACAGATGATTCTCTCTCAACATTCACTCTGTGTAACGACTCCACTGCCCTAGAAAATTATTTAATTAATATACTCCGAACATATTCACTGAATAAACTAATATTTAACGTGAAATTTTAATTAAGTTTATATATATATATATATATATATATATATATATATATATATATATATATATATATATATATATATATATCGTGCTGAATAGGTAAAACTGATCAATTAGGAAGAACTCATTTAAAATTAACTCCTTTCTGAAATTTTCCCTTATACGTTTAAAGATTTTTGTTTCATTTATGTTAATGTAAAAATTAATAATTTTGTACCAAAAGAACCTTAGAAAACTTACTTAACCTTATTAT
>WNWK01000356.1:327500-370000 GCA_009830355.1 Cherax destructor
GTAGGTGAGCGTGTGTGTGAGTGTGAATATGAGTTTGTGTGTGAGTGAGAGTGAATGTGTGTGTTTGTGTGTGTGAGTGTGAGTGAGAATGTGAGTGGGTCTGTGTGTGAGTGTATTTCTCTTATATAATCTAGTTTGCTAAGAGTGCCTTCTCCTCACTCCTACCAAGTGTTCATTGTGGAGCACCATATCAGTAGCTCCTAGTGGCAAGCCATATTCAATTTCACCTAAGTAAGATTCATAAGAACATGAGAAGAAACACTGCAGCAGGCCTACTGGCCCATGCGAGGCATGTCCAATTCACCTCCCGGCATAAACAATGACCCACCTAGTCAGGTCAGGTCGCACGGCATCAGACCTATTAGCACAAGGTAGTCAGGTCCAACTCACACCCACCCACACCCATTCATGTATTTATCTAAACTATTTTTAAAAGTACACAACGTCTTAGCTTTTATGATGGTACTCGGGAGTTTGTTCCACTCATCCACAACTCTATTACCAAACCAGTCTTGGCTACATATTTTTAGCACGCTATTTACATCCCCTATATTTTTTCCTGTTTTCCATTTATACACCTCAGCCATATCACCCTTAATTATACGCCTTTCTAGAGAGTGGATTTAAGGAGAAAGTCAGGTCTAGTCGTGCTGGTTCGTCCACAACTATAACTCGTATGATTTTTTTTTTTTTTTGACATGCTGGTTCATGAAATTTTTCATTACTGCCTCCATCCCTTGTGTTCTCCATGGTTCTGGCCCGTCATACGGGTTCCAGTTCTCTCAGTCTATTTCAATGTTACTGAAATCTCCTACAAGAAGTCTTGCTTTGCACTGATTTGGTCTCTGTTCCATTTTTTCTAAAATTTTTATTGTTTTTCTCTTGTTTTCATCACACTCTTGCCTTGATCTTCTGTAGTTCAATAAAAGTTGTAAACCACTGTTATTATTACCTTGTGTCCCCTAGTAATTATTTCCCCTCCTATTTATTCTTTGAAGTTACCAGTGTCCATATTTTTGGTCACCCCACCTCCTATGATTCCTCTCTTTCCACTATTATATACCCTTGCTGGAATAATGCATTGGCTAACATTTTTAAAGTTCCGTCTCTGTGATGGCTATATTATCTGTATTCTTCTCTGCCACATTGTTTCTTAGTTCTCCACTTCTGTTTGTGATACCATCTGCGTTTGTAGTCTACACTCTGTTTCTTTTATCAGTTACGCTATCCTGGAACTCATGATTCTGGGATTGGTTTCTGGAGAGAGTTTGAGTGGGTTAGGGGATTAGTGAAGGCAGTATAATGGAGAGAGAGATAGAAACTATTATTATTAGAGCTTTTATAGAGAATGAGAAGAGGAAGTGAGGGAATACGAGTTGGAGAGGGAATAGGAGAAAGAACAGAGAAAGTAGATGAATAATTAGTGGTATATATGTTAGAGAGATTAGAGGATAGAGGGGAAAAGGGGGTTGCCATTTTCTGGTCTCAGACCGAACCGCGGGGACGTTGACCCCCGAAACCCTCTCCAGGTTTCTCCAGGTATACCTGGTTGGTAGTTCGTGATTCACTGTCCAGGCTCTTGCACCTCCACCGCTGCTTCTGTGATCGCCTCTCCTTGTGTCTTCCTCTCTTCCCACTTCAACTTTGCAGCTTTTCTCTGCTTGTGTGTTCGATCTCTCTGTGCAAATATTCCATCGCATCTTTCCTACTTCCCGAGGTCTTATTTCCTGTTTAGTACCTGACTCCTTATTGTTTCTGATGGAGAAAATCCCTTATAAGAGGCAAAGTCTTTCTCGTCAGTACGATATCACTTTGATGCAATTTGTCATCTTATTCGTTGCCTTCTCTTACCCTCTGGCTGTTGTATCTTGTATTATTTTTGTATTTCCCTCATCTTTTTTTTTTATGTCTGAGAGGTTCCATCCCTCTTACTGCTCCACATCGTTTGACTCCTCTGTCCCTATACTCACCTTAGCTAGCTCACCTTAGCTAGCTCACCTTAGCTAGCTCACCTTAGCTAGCTCATCTTCCACTTTCCTCTGCATTTTACTTTCTTAATCTTCACTTAAGACGTCCAATAGGTTGCGTGTCGTCTCCTTCATCTTCTCAAGATTCACATCACTTGCCTTTTGGTGATATTCTCTGGTGCTCATCATATTTTTTTCTCACCAGTCTATTACCCTTTCTCTTCTTCCCTCTTTTTATCTATATTCACCTAAGTTATCCTTATCCACCCACTCATTATCTTGTCACACAACACAACTCGGCAAGTCTGTTGATGTGTCCAGTCCACTGATAGGTCCATCAGTCCACTGATAGGTCCTTCAGTCCATTGATATGTCCTTCAATCTTTTGATAGGTCCTTCAGTCTATCGATAGATCCTTCAGTCCATTGATAGATCCTTCAGTCCATTGATATGTCCTTCAGTCCATTGATATGTCCTTCATTCCATTGATATGTCCTTCAGTCCATTGATATGTCCTTCAGTCCATTGATATGTCCTTCAGTGCCTTGATATGCCTTCCATTCCACTGACATGTTCTTCAGTTGTTTATGACATTTCAGACTTAGTGGGAGCGTCGGGAGGAAGGAGCACAGACTCTGCCACACACTCGGAATATGATTGAAAATTGTGGGAGAGTGTGATTGAGTGTGATTATGAGTGTGTTACAATCAGTGTGATTATGAGTGTGATATAATGAGTGTGATTATGAGTGAGTGTGAATGGGTATGAGTGAGTTCATTATGTAATCATTTACGTCAAGTTCATCTATGAAATTAATTAATTTCTCTAATATGCTGTCACCAGGTGTGGTGGCTGGGTTGATTATGTTGGTTGGTGGAGGCATTACATGGGAGAGGGAGAGAGAGAGATGAAGGAAGGAGGGAGAGCAACCTTATGCATTCTCTTCTGAACAACCCTAATTATAGCTGACATTTGATGGAGCAACACTGAAGGAGCAACATTGTAGGAGCAACACTGAGGGAGCAACATTAAGGAAGGAACATTGAGGGAGAAACAGTGAGAAACTCACACTAAGGGAGAAACTTACATAGAGGGAGTAACTCTTAAGGTGCCAATCCCCAGAGGAGCAAGGCCCTCTATTTAATATTTTTAAGTGAGCCAAGCACTTCTCTAAAAGGCATTAAGAGATCTATGTTTAAATATCACTAGCAGCACTATTTCCATGTTTAGATGTCATTAACAGGACCAGATGTATGTCTAGATGTATTTAACATCATCAGTTTAATATTTAGATGTAATTAACAGCACCAGATGAATGTCTAGATGATAACAGCAACTGTTCCATGTTTAGACGATAATAGCACCTGTTCCATGTTTAGACGATAATAGCACCTGTTCCATGTTTAGACGATAATAGCACCTGTTCCATGTTTAGACGATAATAGCACCTGTTCCATGTTTAGACGATAATAGCACCTGTTCCATGTTTAGACGATAATAGCACCTGTTCCATGTTTAGTTGTCATTAATAGCACCAGTTCCCTGTTACGATGTCATAACAGCATGTCAGTGAATTCAATGTTGATATATCACCAGCACTGAGGCACCCCTGTCTGAGCATTGCCAGCATTTGCCACGCTTGGCGTGAAGACAAGGCAGAGAGAGAGAGAGAGAGAGAGTCAGAGTCAGATGAGACGGGCTGACAACGATAGCCAGAAGATCAGGAGCAGATGTTAGTCCACAGCCTGAGCAGAGCCATCAGGTCCTTATCTCCTGCGTCTTCACCATCCCTCTGTCTCTCCCTGACCGTCCACCTCTCTCGATTGGAAAACTTTGAACATGTTGCCGATCCTATATCCCGGGATCCCAACTCTCTTTCTTTTTTTTTTTTACTCTTTTCTTCACACTGCTCCCCCTCATAAAAGAAAGACAAAAGTAGGAAGACTGCTCCCTGCAACTCGGAAGCACGCAGAGGAAAAAAACCTGGAAGAGCTGCAGAATTCTGTTCGCAGTGTTTAAAGGCTGCTCTCTCATTGCTTCCTTGGAGGCTTGACCGAGTCACCGTCAAGCCAGGAATTACCTTTTTTTTTTGTCTCTCCTGAGGTACTTTCTCGGTGAATTTGCTTGAATTAAGATTCTTTTTTCCCCCCTCTACTAATGCCTTCGCTGCTTCAACAAACATTCCTATTGAAGACACGTAATCACGTAGTCTGTGAATTGACAACGATATCACCGGAGGTGGTAAAGAATCCAAACATTGCAGGAAACGCTTTCAAAGGTCAATATTTCGCTCTGTGTGAAGCTTTATCAAGTCATGGCTTGATTTTGCTTTATATATGGAGAAACATTGTCGCAATATAAGCTTGCTCTACAGTCTGTGTTTTTTCCTCGCTATTGTCAGCAGTATAGCGACATGTAGACTCATGCTTTGTCTGCTACACTCTGCCTCGTCTGGTATACGCTGTCTTGTCTGGTAGACTGTCCCGTCTGGTAGACTGCCTCGTCTGGTAGACTGCCCCGTCTAGTAGACTGCCCCGTCTAGTAGACTGCCCCGTCTGCTCTACTGTGGACTCGTATAATAGGGCACAGAGACCAGAGACTTGTATAAGAAGACCTGGAGGTTTAATGAGGGTAGTGGGTGGAGGATGAGGAGCAGGAGGAAGAATAGGAGTAGGAGGAGGCGGAAGAGGAGGAGGAGGAGAAGAAAAGTAGGAGGATGAAGAGGAAGAGGAGAACGAGGAGTATAAGCAGGCGAAGAAGGAAGAGTAGGAGCAGGAGGAGGGGGAAGAGGAGGAGGAGGAGGAGGAAGGAAGAATAAAAAGAATTGGTGGTAAGTAAATGGCAGCGAGGAAATAGGATAGGAAGACTATCAACGACTATGACTCTCAGTCTCGCAATAGGAGGAAGGGAGACAGAGAGATGATCAGCAACTGTGACTCTCAGCATCACAGAGGGAGGGAAACAGGGAGATGATTAGCAACTGTGGCTCTCAGAATCACAGAGGGAGGAAGGGAGATGATCAGCAACTGTGGCTCTCAGCATCACAGAGGGAGGGAGGGAGACAGGGAGATGATTAGCAACTGTGGCTCTCAGCATCCCAGAGGGAGGGAGGGAGACAAGGAGATGATCAGCAACTGTGGCTCTCAGCATCCCAGAGGGAGGGAGGGAGACAGGGAGATGATTAGCAACTGTGGCTCTCAGCATCACAGAGGGAGGGAGATAGGGAGATGATCAGCAACTTTGGCTCTCAGCATCACAGTGGGAGGGAGGGAGACATGGAAATGATCAACAGCTGTGGCTCTCAACATCACATAGGTATATGATATTAAATGCAGCCAACTTGTATGGAGGAGTGAGATTCTCTTATTGTTTACAACAGTTCCTGCAGGTTATAAAAACTTAACATAATTGCATGTTTTCACAACCTATTTAGATCTATTTGTATTCTTTGATTATTACTGAATCTTTGTCATCAGTGAAAGTCCTTGACTCTGATATACTGTAGATATACTGTAGATATACTGTAGATACTCAACAATCTGGGGAAATGGAATTGATGTACAAATTTTATGGATTTAATCACGCATTTAATTACACCTTCATGATAAAGTTGATAAGTTAGCCATAGACAGTACCCTGAATGAAAATGTAGAATTTATCTTAAGTATGTCTCTAGCATAAAGAATTATATTAAGAGTGAGTGTTTTAGGAGTGCATTTATAAGCCTGAGTAGATCTAGCACTCACTACGATAACAAAAACCATAGACTGTGAACAGGCTGACTGATGTTGTAGTAGTCAGACTTAGACTTGGTTACAAGCTCTTCCGGCAGCTTGACATTCACACAGATGATGAGCAAACTAAATGCAGAGTATGTGGTCAGTCTTATGGTTACTAACTACAACACTATGCGATTAATTGTCCTTTTTTTGAGGAATATAGACATTTGAAGTACAGTAACCTATGTGATATGTCAGGGTATCTTATTAATCAGAATAAGATACGAGACTTAGTAAGCAAATATCCTAAATTTGCTTGAAACAGGGTTATTTGTGTATAAGTCAATTGTAGATATAAATCCAGATGTACTTTCATTATTCCTTTTTGGGGCCTAGTTCATGGTATTTTGGGTATCCCCATGCTCTTGCACCACCCTCCACTGGATGGATATGGGGCTCACAATAAACTAGCCACTTTGGCAGCAAAATCTAAAAAGACATCACAGATGGAGAAAAGGAGATAATCAGCATATGTGGCTTGCAGCATCACAGCGAGAGGGAGGAAGATTGTTAGCATCTGTTGCTCGCGGCATCACCCTCGGAGTAAGGGAGACTTGAAGAATATCAGCAAACGTAGCTCGCAGCATCACAGAGGTAGGAATGGAGATAGGGAGACTATCAGCATCTGTGGCTCTCAGCATCATAGAGAATTAAAACACATATTAATATTAGACCTACATGATACAACGGTTAGCCGACTTGTCTAATAATTTTAGGGGCCATTAGATTACCATTGTAAACTAGTCTAATATCAGGTAAGCTAGTCTCCTAATTTTAGGAGACCACCATGACATACTGGTCTGCTTGTTTTAGGACCATTAGACCATAATTGTACACTAGATCACCATGGTAAACTAGTGTGCTTGTTCTACAACCTTAGACCACTACGGCAAACTGTCTACTGGTTTCGGGACCACGAGACCACCATAGTGCAGTGATTAACACACTGGTCTACTAGTATTAGGACTGGCTAGCCGTGGGTTCGATCCCCAGTCCCTCTGTGAGTGTCATTACGTATTCGTGAGCAAGTGAAGCAGTTTACACCTGCGGAAGATTCAACCAATTTGCTGCGCTGTTGATACGACATTTGTTTTTTCAGTGGTTTAAATGATACGCACTATGGTGTGTGTGTGTGTGAGTGTGTGTGTTTGTGTGTGTTTGTGTGTGTTTGTGTGTGGCCCCACCTCTTTGCTAGCCGATACTGGCTTCACTTTCTTGTGGCTTGGAGAGCCTTATCGTACTTTTTCTTAAAGCTCTGTACGAATCCTGTTTCTTCCACTCTACTGTCCAGGTCACTTCACATCCTGACTACTCCAAGACTAAAGAAATACTTCTTAACATCCCTGTGGCTCATTCATGTTTTCAACTTGCAGCTGTGCCCTTCCCGTCTCTGAACAATCTGTCACTGTCCATTCTATGAATTCCTCACAGTATTTTCTACGTTGTTATTACATAGTTCATAGTACTTTTTTCTTCTAATTTCATCAGGTTTAGCATCCTTAAATTCTCTTCATATCATATACACCTTAGCTGCGAGACTAGTCTGTTTGTGAACCTTTACACTTTCTCCATTTTTTTTTTTTTACGTGCTTGACCAGGTGTGGGTTCCATGCTGTTAATACATACTCCAATATGGACCCTCACATACACCGTATACAGTGCCGTGAATGACTCCTTATTTAAATATCTGAAATCTCGTCTCATATTTAGCAAACACGCATTTGATGCAACAGATAATCGATTGATATGTGCCTCAGGTGATATTTTCGGTACAATGCCCACCTCAAGGTCCTTCTCTTTGAGTGAAGTTTGTAGCCTTTGCACCCAGAGACTGTACTCCGTCTGGGGTCTTCATTGCCTTTCCCCCATCATTATAACTTAGCACTTACTGGGGATAAACTTCAGTAGCTCCTTGTCAGACCAGACCTGCAATCTGTCTAGGTCTATTTGCAGTCTCTTATCCGCATCGCTTGTTTGTATTCTTCTCATTAGTTTCACATCATCTGCTAACAGGGATACCTCTGATTTTATCACATGCATCATAACATTCACGTACACAAGAAACAGTACGTGTCTAAGTCCTGACCTTTATGGAACCCCACTCCTCACACTCCCCCATTGACAAACATCTTCTTGGACAATAACTCGTTGTTTCCTTGCTACGTATTTCTTGATCCATTATAGTGCCTTCCCTGTTATTCCGGAATGCTCCTCTAGCTTTCCTCCCAGTCTCTTGTTGTTACAGTGGTTGAGTCACAGCTCCTGGCCCCTCCTCTTCACTGTTCCCTACTAGGTTCACTCCTTCCTGGCTTGAGAGCCTTTTCATACCTGTTCTTAAAACTATGTGTGGATCCTGCCTCTACCATTTCACTTTCCAGTTTGTTCAATTTCCTGACAATTCTAAACCTGAAGAAATACTTCCCAAAATCCCTATGACTCATCTGAGCTTTTAATTTCCAGCTGTGGCCTCGTGTTCCTGTTTCTCGTCTCTCAAACATTCTCTCTTTTCACCTCATCAATTCCTCTCAGTATTTTGTACGTCTCTATCAAATCCCCTCCCCCCCCCCATCCCTCTTGTTCTACAGTGTAGTCAGGTTGAGTTCCCTTAACCTCTCCTTTAAGATAAACCCTTAGCTCCAAGACTAATCTTGTTGCAAATCTCTGCACTTTATCCAATTTCTTGATATGTTTGACCTAGTGAGGGTTTCATACTGGTGCTGCATACTCCAATATGAGATTGACGTAAATGACTCCTTACAGGTCGAAAAGCTAATCTTAGATTTACTAGATGTGCATATGACACAGTAGTTATTTGGTTGGTGTGCGCCTCAGGTGTGTGTTTGTGTGTGTGTGTTTGTGTGTGTTTGTGTGTTTGTGTGAGTGTGTGTGTGTGTGTGCGTGTGTGTGTGTGTGTGTGTGTGTGTGTGTGTGTGTGCGCGCGCGCGTGTACTCACCTATTTGTACTCACCTATTTGTGGTTGCATGGATCGAGTCATAGCTCCTGGCCCCGCCTCTTCACTGATTGCTACTAGGTCCTCTCTCTTCCTGCTCCATGAACTTTATCAAACCTCGTCTTAAAACAATGTATGGTTCCTGCCTCCACTACGTCACTTTCTAGGCTATTCCACTTCCTGACAACTCTATGACTGAAGAAATACTTCCTAACATCCCTTTGACTCATAGGAGTCTTCACCTTCCAACTGTGACCCCTTGTTTCTGTGTCCCCTCTCTGGAACATCTTGTCTCTGTCCACCTTATCTATTCCTCGCAGTATTTTATATGTCGTTATCATGTCTCCCCTAACCCTCCTGTCCTCTAGTGTCGTCAGGCCGATTTCCCTTAACCTTTCTTAGTAGCACAATCCCCTTAGCTCTGGGACTAGTCTTGTTGCAAACATTTGCCCTTTCTCTAATTTCTCGACGTGCTTGACCAGGTGTGGGTTTCAAACTGGTGCTGCATACTCCAGTATGGGCCTGACGTATATGGTGTACAGAGTCTTGAACGATTCCTTAGTGAGGTATTGGAACGCTATTCTTAGGTTTGCCAGCCGCCCGTATGCTGCAGCAGTTATCTGATTAATGTGTGCCTCAGGAGATGTGCTCGGTATTATACTCACCCCAAGATCTTTTTCCTTGAGTGAGGTTTGCAGTCTTTGGCCACCTAGATTATACTCTGTCTGCGGTCTTCTTTGCCCTTCCTCGATCTTCATGACTTTACATTTGGCAGGGTTTAATTCAAGGAGCCATTTACTGGACCAGGCTTGTAGCCTGTCTAGGTCTCTTTGTAGTCCTGCCTGATCCTCAACTGATTTAATTCTTCTCATTAACTTCACATCATCTGCAAACAGGGACACTTCTGAGACTATCCCTTCCGTTATGTCATTCACATATACCAAAAACAGTACAGGTCCTAGGACTGACCCTTGTGGAACACCACTCGTCACAGGTGCCCACTCTGATACCTAGTCACGTACCATGACTCGTTGTTGCCTCCCTGTCAGATATTCTCTGATCCATTGTAGTGCCTTTCCTGTTACGTGTGCCTAATCCTCTAGCTTTTGCTTTAACCTCTTGTGAGGAACTGTGTCGAACGCCTTCTTCCAGTCCAAGAAAATGCAGTCTATCCACCCCTCTCTCTCGTGTCTTACTTCTGTTACATTGTCATAAAACTCCAGTAGGTTTGTGACACAGGATTTTCCTTCCCTGAAACCGTGCTGGTTGTCGTTTATAAGCTTGTATCTTTCTAGGTGCTCCACCACTCTCCTCCTGATGATCTTCTCCATGACTTTGCATACTATACACGTCAGTGACACAGGTCTATAGTTTAATGCCTCGTGTCTGTCTCCTTTCTTAAAAATTGGGACTACATTTGCCATCTTCCACACCTTAGGTAGTTTCAATGGATGTGTTGAAGATTTTTGTTAGTGGCACACACAACATCTCTGCTTCCTCTCTAAGGACCCACGGAGAAATGTTGTCAGGTCCCACTGCTTTTGAGATATCGAGTTCACATAACAGCTTCTTCACCTCCTCCTCGGTTGTGTGTATTTCATCCAGCACTTGTTGGTATACCTCCCTATTCTGAATTACTGGAGTCCTTCCTGTCTCCTCTGTAAATACTTCTGTTGAGCTCCTCACATACCTCTTGGTCGTTTCTTGTGAACTCCCCACCTTCCTTTCTCAGCCTGATTACCTGGTCCTTGACTGTTGTTTTCCTCCTGATGTGGCTATACAACAGCTTCGGGTCAGACTTGACTTTTGATGCTATATAATTTTCGTATTGTCGCTGAGCATCCCTTCTTACCTGTGCATATTCGTTTCTGGCTCTTCGGCTAATCTCTTTATTTTTCTGGGTCCTTTGTCTTCTGTTCCATTCTCTAGTGCACTTAGTTTTTGCCTCCCTACACCTTTGGGTGAACCAAGGACTCGTTCTGGTCTTCCCGTTACTTCTGTTTCCCTTGGGGACAAACCTCTCCTCTGCCTCTTTGCATTTGGTTGTCACATATTCCATCATTTCTTTTACTGGTTTTCCTGCCAATTCTCTCTCCTACTGAACGTCTTGTAGGAAGTTCCTCATGCCTGTGTAGTCCCCCCTTTTGTAGTTTCGTTTCTCCCTTCCTATTCCTGCTCCCCTCTCCACTTGTAGCTCAACTATATAATCAAAACGCAGAACCAAATGATCACTAGCTCCAAGGGGCCTTTCATACGTGATATCCTCGATGTCCGAACTACTCAAGGTGAATACTAGGTCCTGTCTTGCTGGATCATCCTCACCTCTCTCTCTAGTAGTGTCTCTAACATGTTGATGCATGAGGTTTTCCAGTACCACATCCATCATCTTGGCTCTCCATGATTCAGGACCTCCATGTGGCTCCAGGTTTTCCCAGTCAATCTCCTTGTGATTGAAATCACCCATAACTAGTAACTTTGCTCTCCCTATGTGGGCTCTTCTGGCCACCTCGGCTAGTGTGTGTGTGTGTGTGTGTGTGTGTGTGTGTGTGTGTGTGCGCGTGTGTGAGTAAGAAAGAAATAGAGAGGAGTCCCAGAAATTCATGAAATATTTGAAGAACAGAGGAATGCTGCAGAGGCGTTGAATAT
This sequence comes from Cherax destructor, assembly GCA_009830355.1. Classification (NCBI taxonomy): domain Eukaryota; kingdom Metazoa; phylum Arthropoda; class Malacostraca; order Decapoda; family Parastacidae; genus Cherax; species Cherax destructor. The sequence goes on from WNWK01000356.1 coordinate 338,844, forward strand.
TCCTGAAAAATTAAGCGTCCCTTCAGAGAGTGAGATATATGAGTGTGTGAAATATGTGAGACACAGTGTGAGAAATATGCGAAAATGTGAGAAATATAAATTTGTGATATATGAGATAAAGCATATGTATGATTGTGAGATATATAAAAGTGTGAGATTCCTAAGAGAATGTGAGGTATATATATATATATATATATATATATATATATATATATATATATATATATATATATATATATATATATATATATATATATATATAGAAAAAGATCACAGTAAACAGGTGATATCACAATATGCAAGACAACCACTACGAAAAATAGAGGAATTCCAAGCGCTTTCGTGACTACTCACATTATCAAGGAACTACAAAACAAAACATAAACAAGGAGGCTTATAAAGGGGCAAGACTACACCTCACAGTCACATCATACTAACAAAGACCACACCTCACAGTAGCGTGACATCGCCCGACTCTGTGAAGAGGACCTGAAACTCTACCCAAGAATTAACATTTGTCCAATTTATCATTAAATTCTTCCCAAATTTTATTAATTATAAATGAATCCAATTTATGTAAACCAAAAGAAATATTCATATTATTTTCAAAACTGCTTTTAATGAAACATGATTCTATTATATTCCTCTCAACCATGGACTTGCTTGATACAACCTTCTCAGCATTTTGAAAATCAATTGGATGGTTAAAATCTCTCACATGAATAAATAGAGCATTAGAATCTTGTCCAGTTCTAATGCTATATTTATGTTGTTTTAATCTTAGTTCAAGACTTTTACCAGTTTGACCATAATAAACTTTATCGCATATTTTACAGGGAATCTTATAGACACATCCGTCAGCATTTTGGGGGGAATTTTTTATCAAAAGTCTTTTTACTGTATCAAGATTTTTAAATACAACTTTGATAATAAAATTCTTAAGAAATGAAGGTATATCAACCAAGTTTTCATGGTAAGGGAGAACCAACATATTTTTGGTTGAATAAGGTTGGTTGTCCCTTTTTGGATTGTAAAAAGTATTTCTAGCTATTTTAAAAGATTTATCAATTATGTTTCTTGGGTATTTTAAATCATTAGCTATTTCATAAATTTTAGAGATTTCTTCATCTATGAACTCTGGACTACAAATACGTAAAGCTCTCAAAAACATAGAAGAGAAAACCGACAGTTTAACTCTATCTTGATGTGAAGAATAATAGTGTACATAGGAACAATTATTTGTAGGTTTTCTGTAATTTTTAAATTTAAAATCAATGTTACCCTTAATAACTAAAACATCTAGGAAAGGCAATGAGTTATTTACTTAGAATTCAGCAGTAACATTTATAGAATGAGTGGTTGTCTTGCATATATATATATATATATATATATATATATATATATATATATATATATATATATATATATATATGTGAATGTGTGTGTGTGTGTGTGTGTGTGTGTGTGTGTGTGTGTGTAAAGAGAAAAAATTGAACAGTAATTTGTAACTCAAACTGCTTGTAATGTGGACACCTTACAGAGGGCGTGGCATACAACAGAGTGAGTGAGGCACAAGCGAGAGGGCGTGGAGTCCAGCAACAAGGCGTGGGAAACAGACTGGGATATACCAGAGAGGCATGGAATACACCGGAGAGACGTGGGATATACCAGAGAGGCGTGGGAAATAACAGAGAGGCGTGGGATATAACCGAGTGGCGTGGGATATAACCGAGAGGCGTGGGATACACAGTTGAGTGAACTTCAAGACCTGGGGTCGCTAGTTTATCTAAAGTGAATTACGCGCTCAGCGAGGCTCAGCTGAGTGTGTGTGTTCGTATGTATGTATGTGTGTGTGTGTGTGTGTGTGTGTGTGTGTGTGTGCGTGTGTGTGTGTGTGTGTAGTCATCTAGTTGTGGTTGCAGGGGTCAAGTCACACCTCCTGGAACCGCCTCTCCACTGGCCGCTACTCGGTCACTCTCTCCGCTCCATGAGCTTTATCATACCTCTTCTTAAAGCTATGTATAGATCCTGCCTCCACTACATTACTTCCCAGACTATTCCACTTTCTGACAACTCTGTGACTGAAGAAATACTTCCTAACATCCCTGTGATTCATCTGAGTCTTCAACTTCCAACTGTGACCCTTGTTACTGTGTTCCATCTCTGGAACATCCTGTCTTAGTCCACCTTGTCGATTCCCCTCAGTATTTTATATCGTTACCATATCTACCCTATCTCTCCTGTCTTCCAGTGTCGTCAGGTCGATTTCCCTTAACCTCTTCTCGTAGGACATACCCCTTAGCTCCGGGACTAGTCTTGTTGCAAACCTTTGCACTTTCTCTAGTTTCCTTACATGCTTGGCTAGGTGTGGGTTCCAAACTGGCGCTGCATGCTCCAATATGGGCCTAACGTCTGGTATGTAGTTTAATGCTTCGTGTCTGTCTCCTTTTTTAAAAATTGGAACTACATTTGCTGTCTTCCATACCTCACGTAGTCGCCCTGTTTCGATAGAGAGATGTTATCCGGCCCAATCGCCTTTGAGGTATCTAGCTCGCTTAGCAGCCTCTTCATTTCTTCCTCTGTTGTATGTATTGTGTCCAGCACTTGATGGTGTACCCCACCTCTCCGTCTTTCTGGAGTAACTTCTGTCTTCTATGTGAACACTTTTTTGAATCTCAAGTTGAGTTCCTCACATACTTCACGGTCATTTCTTTTGACCTCCCCTCCTTCCTTCCTCAGCCTGATTACCTGGTCCTTGACTGTTCTTTTCTTCCTGATGTGGTTGTACAACACCTTTGGGTCAGATTTGGCTTTCGCTGCTATGTCATTCTCGTATTTTCTTTGGACATCCCTTCTTACCTTTGCATATTCATTTCTGGCTCTACGACTGCTTTCCTTATTCTCCTGGGTCCTTTGCCTTCTATACTTCTTCCATTCTGTGTGTGTGTGTGTGTGTTTGTTTGTGAGTGTGTGTGTGTGTGTGTGTGTACGCACCTATTTGTGGTTGCAGGGGTCGGGTCACAGCTCCTGGCCCCGCCTCTTCACTGATTGCTACTAGGTCCTCTCTCTCCCTGCTCCATGAGCTTTATCAAACCTCATCTTAAAACTATGTATGGTTCCTGCCTTCACTACGTCACTATCTAGGCTATTCCATTTCCTGACAACTCTATGACTGAAGAAATACTTCCTAACATCCCTTTGACTCAAAGGAGTCTTCAACTTCCAATTGTGACCCCTTGTTTCTTTGTCCCCTCTTTGGAACATACTGTCTCTGTCCACCTTATCTATTCCTCGCAGTATTTTATATGTCGTTATCATGTCTTCCCTAACCCTCCTGTCCTCTAGTGTCGTCAGGCCGATTTCCCTTTACCTTTCTTCGTAGGACAATCCCCTTAGCTCTGGGACTAGTCTTGTTGCAAACCTTTTCACTTTCTCTAATTTCTTGACGTGCTTGAATAGGTGTGGGTTCCAAACTGGTGCCGCATACTCGAGTGTGTGTGTTTGTATGTATGTATGAATTTATGTGTGTGTATCTGTGTATGTGTATGTGTGTGTTTGTGTGTGTGTGTATGTGTGTGTGTGTATGTGTGTGTGTGTGTGTGTGTGTGTATGTGTGTGTGTGTATGTGTGTGTATGTGTGTGTGTGTGTATGTTTATGTGTGTGTGTGTGTGTGTGTGTGTGTGTGCCTGTGTGTGTGCCTGTGTGTATGTGTATGTGTGTGTATGTGTGTGTGTGTATGTGTGTGTGTGTGTATGTTTATTTGTGTGTGTGTGTGTGTGTGTGTGTGCCTGTGTGTGTGCGTGTGTGTGTGTATGTGTGTGTGTGTGTGTGTGTGTGTCTGTATGTGTGTGTGTGTGTGTGTGTGTGTGTGTGTGTCTGTGTCTGTGTGGTCGCTGCTGGGTATTAATAATAGAAATGAAAGGGGTGCGTGAGGGCTGTCTTACCTATTCTTAAAACTATGTATAAATCCCGCCTCTACCACCAAGCTGTTAAAGTCGTTCCACTTCCTGACCACTCTACCGCTAAAGAAGTATTTCCTAACATCTCTGTGACTCATGTGTAACTTAAGCTTCCGGCTGTGCTAATGTGTATCTGATTTCTGCCTCTCAAACTTTACCCTATCTATATTCTGCGTACATTCCATTCTGACGCTGCATACTTCAGTTTGGTCCTAATATCTTAAGAGTATAAGGTCGTTAATGCCTTCTTGTTGAGGTTCCTGAATGCTAACCCCAGATTTATCAATCTCAGGTGTGCTGCATCGGTTGTTTACTAAATGTAAGTTTTAGTCCGAGTGCTCAGGTTCATACTCACATTCACGCTCGTGAGTTTAAATAAGTGAATAAATATGTGAGTTCACACACACACACACACACACACACACACACACACATACACACACACACACACACACACGTGCCTCAGATATAATGTCTACTCCAAGGTCTCTATCACTTTGTTAAATCTCATTGTTTCTCTTCCAGGTGGAATGTTTCTTCTGGGCTAAGTACTCTGAGCATCCTCATCAACTTGCAATTATGTGGATTAAACAAGAGAAGCCATTGTTAGCCCCTCCCTCTAGCTTATTCAACTCCTCATTAGTAGTGAATCATCTGCGAACACTGACATGGAGGAGGCTATTAATTTAGGTAAGTCTTTAACAAATAACACGACATAATCTGGGAAAACTTGAATCATGTGGTTACAACTTCTTGTCTTGGCACTGTCTCTATCACCCTCTCTGTTAATAGCCTTTAAAACCTTCGACTACACCAGGGTCATTATGAATGCTTGTTTCCTTTCCTCCACCAGTCCCTTTAAGGGAGGTTCCTTGATGCTGGTGGTGGGTTCCTGATCTAGGGAATTAGATCTGTGCTTCAATTCCCTGAATTAAGCCTGAATGACTTCCATCACCCCTCCACAGGCGCTAAATAATTCCTATGGTTTTAGCGCGCCCCATCAAAATACTAACAAAAATCCTCCACTCAAAAAGAGTTTAGTACTTCAATTACTGATTCTACTTCTACTACTACTTCTACTATTATTACTACTATTACTACTGCTGCTGTTACTGCTGAAAGAGTCATTAAGACTCCTTTACAGAACCACTCAAAATGACTTCAATGCCTAAAATAGATATTAAAATAATCTCTCAGCATGCATACATACACTGAGAGACATACACCTCACGATGTATACGTCCTGTTGACTGTTTGTTAGGTATTTCTTCATCTAGTGTGTTTTACAAATGGTTTAATTTGCTCATTTCTAAGTGTTTTGCTAATCTACGATTTAACATTTTATAGAATGAAAAGGCCCAATGCCGTGACTGGATCAACGCATCAGTAACCCGACGACGACGTTTCGGTCTGAAACGTCGGCATAAGTTTCCTTCTACCTATGTGCAAGTTATTGGTCTATGGAATACCTTTCTTTTGAGGTTCCCTCCGTGTGCGAAAAGAATGATATTATGTGCAGAAATATGGATGTAGTGAGCAAATTCGTGCTGCCGGTAGCAGCATACATTGTATGTCAGATGAATGTTGAGTTTACATAGACTATCGCTGACAGGTAAGTAAGAAATTCTAAGAATGTGAACCAAGAAGTAACTAAATTATTTAACTTACTTAACTATTGTTTGGTGATTGTCTTGAAGGTTGGTACAGCATATTGTCTTGAAAGTTGGTACTGCATATTGTCTTGAAGGTTGGTACAGCATATTGTCTTGAAAGATGGTACTGCATGTTGTCTTGAAGGTTGGTACAGCATATTGTCTTGAAGGTTGGTACTGCATATTGTCTTGAAGGGTGGTACTGCATATTGTATTGAAGGTTGGTGCTGCATATTGTATTGAAGGATGGTGCTGCATATTGTATTGAAGGTTGGTGCTGCATATTGTATTGAAGGTTGGTGCTGCATATTGTATTGAAGGATGGTACTGCATATTGTATTGAAGGATGGTACTGCATATTGTATTGAAGGTTGGTACTGCATATTGTATTGAAGGTTGGTGCTGCATATTGTATTGAAGGATGGTACTGCATATTGTATTGAAGGATGGTACTGCATATTGTATTGAAGGTTGGTGCTGCATATTATCTTGAAGGTTGGTACTGCATATTGTATTGAAGGTTTGTACTGCATATTGTATTGAAGGTTGGTACTGCATATTGTATTGAAGGTTGGTACTGCATATTGTATTGAAGGACAATACTAAATATTGGCTTCAAAGTTCATGCAACTTGGAATTTATGAAACTATCTATATCAACTAAAAAAAAAAAGATAATAAACTTTATGTATAATTACATAAATACATACGTGAAGAAGCATCAAGAAATGCGTGTTACAGCAGCCTGGTGACAACCATGGAACAAATAATAATTATCTTATATCAAAGAGCGCTAAGCAAATTTCAGTTGACCCAAGATAAGTTAGGCAGGACCAAGCAGCATTAAACTGCATTAATTTATGAAGGGCAGGCTAGGTCACTAAGCTAATTTTATGTAAAATTAAACGGCGGAGAGAGAGAGAGAGAGAGAGAGAGAGAGAGAGAGAGAGAGAGAGAGAGAGAGAGAGAGAGAGAGAGAGAGAGAGAGAGAGCGAGAGAGAGAGAGAGGAAAGAGAGAGAGTAAGGAAATGCTGTTTGGGAAGTCACAGAAGGGGCAGAAGAAAAAAAACACAGTAGAAAAAAGAATCACAGTCTCCCTTGAGCTGGAAATAAGGTGAGCTTGACAGCGGCCACCAATAAAGTGAAAATAAGTAGGAAATGCAGGAGCCATTAGGGAGCTCCGCATTACTTACCATTTAGGCTTTGCGCGCCCCATCAAAACACCTCCGGCACTTTCCACGCGACTTTTACTAGAAAACACTTGCAGCAGAACAGCTTACGATCTCACGAGAGAACCACCAACACAGACGATATCCTTTATACCTTCCATATATCTTCCCCGAACCCAAAGGTTTATCTCCTATCGGTAAAATAAAATCCCTTCTCCCCCCTGCCGGTAACTGTAAATTCCCCCAGATGTTCTCGCCTGGGAGGGAGGAAGATGACGACAGGGAAGCGGCCTGTTTATGGCTGCATCGCCCACGGACGCGACGGGAATTTTGAGGGGAAGATTTAGGGGAGAAAGGTGCAGATGACAGATATTGCGGGGGAAAACCTATCCCTGCGTAAGGTATTATTCCCGAGAGCCTCAGCCTTCAGATTTCTGGATTAGTGAAGGTGGTGGATGTGGTACAGCTGGTGTTGCTGTAGCTAGTGCTGATGTTGGTGGTGCAGCTGGTGGTGCTTCTGCAGTAAAGAAGGGGTTAAAAGTCGTTGTTTAGTTTAGCTACGTTAATGGAGACCCATTAAGTGAGAAGGGTGATCACAAGGTGAAGCAAAGCCAAGGGGTAAGTACCAACAAGCCAGAGCGGAGGCCGTCAACTCATCCAAACTTCTCCATGGTCTTAAGTCAATGACCACTGGAAGGTCTGTAGTCACAGTGACCCTTGGAAGGTTTATACTCAGTGACCACAAAACGTTCTGCAGTCAGTGACCACTGGATAGTCTGTAGTCAGTAACCATTTTAAGGTATGTTGTCACTGTTTCCAATGGAAGGTATGTTGTTACTGTGACCAGTGGAAGGTCTGTACTCAGTGACCACTGGAAGGTTTGCAGTCACTGTGACCACTAGAATGTGTATAGTGACTGTGATCATTGAAAGGTATGTAGGCACAGTGACCCCTTGAAGGTCTGTAGTCACTTTGACCACTGAGAAGTCTATGATCACAGTGACCACTGAAATGTATACAGGCACAGTGAGGAGGGACTACCAAGACTCCATGAGGTGTTACTGGGTCTGATGCTATATAATTTAGGTGATCCAATTTCTTCGACATCCTGGGCCACTTCATCACTAATCTTATAAGTCGAGGACACATATTAAACTATATATATATATATATATATATATATATATATATATATATATATATATATATATATATATATATATATATATATATATATATATATATATATATACTTTATTTAAAGGCAAAATACATTGACAAGAATACAATAGGGAGTAAAACAACATAGGTAACAACTCAGAGCTACATCTCAAATACTTCGTCCAGCTCCCCGGCAGTGGGCCGCGTGCCCAGAATGCTGCAGGCATATACCCTCTGGATCGCAACACTGAGTCTCTGAAAGAGGAAGCTGGCCGCCCTGTGGTCCTTGGTTTCTATGATGAGTTTTTCACCCAGCTCTTTGAGAAACTTTAGAGCACACTTGCCCCATGCTCCAAGGGTCTCAGATCCTATTAGGATGAAGTTATAGCAAGGAGGAAGGCCTTCATATTTGCGGGTCTTCTGGGTCTCCCTGTGGCTGGCAGCTCCACCCCTTCAACTACTGAGTATGGCAAGTAGGTGTCTGCCATTGTGACGGCACAGATGTAGTCCCAAGCAATCTGCTTACCATCCTTCCAGGGTATATATATATATATATATATATATATATATATATATATATATATATATATATATATATATATATATATATATATATATATATATAGTGGTACCTTTACTTACGAGCAGCTCCCAACTCGAACAATTATGTAAGTGTATTTTTGTAGGTGCTTTTGTAAGTGTATTTTTGGGGGTCTGAAATGGATTAACCTAATTTTCATTATTTCTTATGGGAACAAATTCCTTCGGTATCGGCACTTGAATAACCGTTTGGAACGAATTAAGCTCGTAAGTAGAGGTACCACTGTATATATATTATAGGATGGGGTTCACCTCTGGTGTAAATTGTGGGACCCATAGCCTCGGAGAAGTGGATAAAAAGGCTTCAAGGAAGAATATTTGGATTTCTTCCTGAAGCCATTTGAATATTCCACTTCCCCCACCATCCCATCTTTTTATTCTTTTATACCAATAGTTATATTTTATTACATAATATGGTACAAAAGATTTAAGAGATACATTGTTGATATAAATTATATGAGGTGTGAGATATACAAGTTTAATACATATTGTTATATATTTTTTTTTTCAACAAGTCGGCCGTCTCCCACCGAGGCAGGGTGACCCAAAAAGAAAGAAAATACCCAAAAAGAAAATACTTTCATCATCATTCAACACTTTCACCTCACTCATACATAATCACTGTCTTTGCAGAGGAGCTCAGATACGACAGCTGAGAATAGTCCCTCCCAGCTGTCACTATCCCAGACCCCTCCTTTAAAGTGCAGGCATTGTACTTCCCATTTCCAGGACTCAAGTCCAACTAAATCAATTAAATTAACTGGTTTCCCTGAATCCCTTCACAAAATGTTACCCTGCTCACACTCCAACAGATCATCATGTCCCAAAAACCATTCGTCTCCATTCACTCCTATCTAACACGCTCACACATGCTTGCTGGAAGTCCAAGCCCCTCGCCCACAAAACCTCCTTTACCCCTTCCCTCCAACCTTTTCTAGGACGACCCCTACCCCGCCTTCCTTCCCCTACATATTTATACGCTCTCCAAGTCATTCTACTTTGATCCATTCTCTCTAAATGACCAAACCACCTCAACAACCCATCTTCAGCCCTCTGACAAATACTTTTAGTAACTCCACACCTTCTCCTAATTTCCACGTTCCGAATTTTCTGCATAATATTTACACCACATATTGCCCTTAGACAGGACATCTCCACTGCCTCCAGCCTCCTCCTCGCTGCAGCATTTGCAACCCATGCTTCACACCCATATAAGAGTGTTGGTACCACTATACTTTCGTACATTCCCTTCTTTGCCTCCATCAATTCTATGGTTAACCTCATCCTTCATAAACCCATCCGCTGACACCTCAACTCCCAAATATCTGAAACATTTACTTCTTCCATAATCCCTCTCGCTAATGTGATATCCAATTTTTCTTTATTTAAATCGTTTGATACCCTCATCACCTTACTCTTATCTATGTTCACTTTTAACTTTCTACCTTTACACACTCTCCCAAACTCGTCCACTAACCTTTGCAACTTTTCTTTAGAATCTCCCATAAGCACAGTATCATCAGCAAAAAGTAACTGTGTCAACTCCCATTTTGCATTTTATTCTCCATAATTTAATCCCACCCCTCTCCCCAACACCCTAGCATTTATTTCTTTTACAACCCCATCTATAAATATATTAAACAACCATGGTGACATTACACATCCCTGTCTAAGACCTACTTTTACCGGGAAGTAATCTCCCTCTCTCCTACACACCCTAACCTGAGCCTCACTATCTTCATAAAAACTCTTTACAACCTTCAGTAACTTACTACCTATTCCATATACTTGCAACATTTGCCACATTGCTCCCCTATCCACTGTATCATATGCCTTTTCTAAATCCATAAATGCAATAAAAACTTCTCTACCTTTATCTAAATACTGTTCACATATATGCCTCACTGTAAACACTTGATCTACACATCCCTTACCCACTCTAAAGCCTCCTTGCTCATCTGCAATACTACTCTCTGTCTTACCTCTAATTCCTTCAATAATAACCCTGCCATACACTTTACCTGGTATACTCAGTAAACTTATTCCCCTATAATTTTTACACTCTTTTATCCCCCTTCCCTTTATATAAAGGAACTATACATGCTCTCTGCCAATCCCTAGGTACCTTCCCCTCTTTCATACATGTATTAAACAAAAATACCAACCACTCCAACACTATATCCCCCCCTGCTTTTAACATTTCTGTCATGATCCCATCAGTTTCAGCTGCTTTACCCCCTTTCATTCTACGTAATGCCTCACGCACCTCCCCCACACTCACATCCTGCTCTTCTTCACTCCTAAACGATGTTATACCTCCCTGGCCAGTACATGAAATTATCACCTCCCTTTTTCATCGACATTTAAAAGTTCCTCAAAATATTCCGCCATCTACCCAATACCTCCAGCTCCCCATCTACTAACTCCCCTACTCTGTTTTTAACTGACAAATCCATTCGTTCCCTAGGCTTTCTTACCTTGTTTATCTCACTCCAAATTTTTTTCTTGTTTTCAGCAAAATTTCTTGACAGAGCCTCTCCCATTCTTTCATCCGCTCTTCTTTTGCACTCTCTCACCACTCTCTTCACCTTTCTTTTACTCTCCATATACTCTGCTCTTCTATTAACACTTCTGTTTTGTAAAAACCTCTCATAAGCTACCTTTTTCTCTTTTATCACACCCTTTACTTCTTCATTCCACCACTCACTCCTCTTTCCTCCTGCACCCACCCTCCTATAGCCAAAAACTTCTGCCCCACATTCTAATACTGCATTTTTAAAACTATCCCAACTCTCTTCAACCCCCCCACTACTCCTACTTGCACTAGCCCACCTTTCTGCCAATAGTTGCTTATATCTCCCCCTAACTTCCTCCTCCCTTAGTTTATACACTTTTACCTCTCTCTTACTTGCTGTTGCCATTTTCTTTTTGTCCCATCTACCTTTTACTCTAACTGTAGCTACAACCAAATAATGATCTGATATATCTGTTGCCCCTCTATATACATGTAAATCCTGAAGCCTACCTATCAACCTTTTATCCACCAATACATAATCCAACAAGCTACTTTCCTTACGTGCTATATCATACCTTGTATATACATTTATCCTCTTTTTCATAAAATATGTATTACTTATTACCAAACCTCTTTCTACACATAGCTCAATTAATGGTTCCCCATTTACATTTACCCCTAGCACCCCAAATTTACCTACTACTCCCTCCACAACATTTTTACCCACTTTAGCATTAAGATCCCCAACCACAATTACTCTCTCACTTGGTTCAAAACTCCCAACACACTCACTCAACATTTCCCAAAATCTCTCTCTCCTCTACACTTCTGTCTTCTCCAGGTGCATAAACACTTACTATAACCCACTTTTCACATCCAACCTTTATTTTACTCCACATAATCCTTGAATTTATGCATTTATATTCCTTCTTTACCTGCCATAACTGATTATTCAACATTATTGCCACTCCTTCTTTAGCTCTAACTCTATTTGAAACCCCTGACCTAATCCCATTAATTTCTCCCCACTGAAACTCTCCTACCCCTTCAGCTTTGTCTCACTTAAAGCCAGGACATCCAGCTTCTTTTCATTCATAACATCTACAATCATCTCTTTCTTATCATTCGCACAACATCCACGCACATTCAAACATCCCACTTTGACGGTTTTCTTCTTTTTATTTTTAGTAAGCTATACAGGAAAAGTGGTTACTAGCCCATTGTTCCCGGCATTTTAATTGACTTTTACAACACACATGGCTTACGGAGGAAAGATTCTTATTCCACTTCCCCATGGATATGAAAGGAAAAGCAATAAGAACAAGAACTATTAAGATAAAATCAAAGAAAACTCAGATGAGTGTGTATACATAAATGTGTACATGTTTGTGTAGCGTGACCTAAGTGTAAGTAGAAGTAGCAAGACGTACCTGAAATCTTGCATGTTTATGAGACAGAAAATATAAGACACCAGCAATCCTACCATCATGTAAAACAGTTTCAGGTTTCTGTTTCACAGTCACCTGGCAGGACGGTAGTACCTCCCTGGGTGGTTGCTGTCTACCAACCTACTACTGGAATATATATATATATATATATATATATATATATATATATATATATATATATATATATATATATATATATATATATGAATGATTGTCTGTGACTGTGTGCAATGTTATGAAATTTTATGAAGGACAACGGAGACTGGTGTTGGAATACAGGTTTGAAGGTGAGAAACGGCAGGTATCGACGGTAGGCAAGTTATCCAAGAGTGAACTTCACACATCGCCTTAAGGACAAACAAATCTTATGACTTCTGGAGTCTTTGTCAGCCTAGGAAATCTCAGAACAGCCTTGAGGAATGTCAGGAAATATTCTTTATGGACTCTGTTCACAACGTATGAAAGTCCTGTCTTAGAGTATGATGCACCTGCTTGGAATCCCCAGATGATTAAAATTGATCTAAATTTTGAAAAGGTATCAAGCACTGCAAGCACATTAGTGCCAGATCTAAGAGGTTTGAAATATAAGAAAGTGAAGGAACCGAACCTGCCCACCCTGGAAGAGAGGAGACTATGATTGCGACTCATAAAATACCCACAGACTAGCTACCTTGTGACATAGAGAGGAACTAAAAGCGGAGAAGAGAAGCAGGGATGTTAGGAAGTATATTTTCAGTTTCAGGGAAGTAAGAAAGTGGAATGTACTGAATGTAGGAGTGGTGGAGAGCGAACATCATACGCAGTTTTAAGAGTGGAAACGATGTTGCTTAAGAACCCAGAAACCTGTAATACTGGTCAATAAAGAGGGAGCATGAATCAGGACTCGAATACCGTTAACATAATCCCGTAAGGACAAACACACCACACACACACACACACACACACACACACACACACACACACAAACACACACACACACACACACACACACACATTCGCACAACATCAAGGAAAAAGATCTTGGGGTGAGTATAACACCAGACACATCTCCTGAGGCGCACATCAACCAAATAACTGCTGCAGCATATGGGCGCCTAGCAAACCTAAGAACAGCATTCCGACATCTTAATAAAGAATCGTTCAGGACCCTGTACACTGTGTACGTTAGGCCCATATTGGAGTATGCAGCACCAGTTTGGAACCCACACCTAGCCAAGCATGTGAAGAAGCTCGAGAAAGTGCAAAGGTTTGCAACAAGACTAGTCCCGGAGCTAAGGGGTATGTCCTACGAGGGAGGTTAAGGGGAAAACGACCTGACGACACTGGAGGACAGGAGAGATAGGGAGACATGATAACAACATATAAGATACTGAGAGGAATTGACAAAGTGGACAGAGACAGAATGTTCCAGAGATGGGACACAACAACAAGGGGACACAGATGGAAGTTGAAGACTCAGATGAATCACAGAGATGTTAGGAAGTATTTCTTCAGTCACAGAGTTGTCGGGAAGTGGAATAGTTTAGGAAGCGATGTAGTGGAGGCAGGCTCTATACATAGCTTTAAGCAGAGGTATGATAAAGCTCATGGCGCAGGGAGAGTGACCCAGTAGCGGCCAGTGAAGAGGCGGGGCCAGGAGCTTTGACTCGACCCCTGCAACCACAACTAGGTGAGTACAACTAGGTGAGTACACACACACACACACACACACACACACACACACACACACACGCACACACGCACACACACACACACACACACACACACACACACACGCACACACGCACACACACACACACACACACACACACACACACACAGACACACACACACACACACACACACAGGTCACAGGGTAATGAAGATTCTTCTTCTCTTCACAAGGTCCATTATTATGTTTTGCAAGCTCTCCCTTCTGCCGTCGACCATCCCTCTTCTCATTTATCTCCTCCTGTCTCCGTCTCATCCCTTTCAGTGGCTCTTTTCTACGCAGTTGGTGGAAATGGGAAAATTTTGTGGAAATGTCTAAAACAGGATTTATCTATTTTTATCAGAATCCGCTTTACAACTTAGCTAAAATGAATTAAGTTTAATGGTCAACACTGACTACGTTCTGTCTGACGAACTGACGGTTCAGCGGTGACGTATTGTTTATTTTAGCAGGTTGTGTACGTCTGTCGACGAGACGTAAGCTTAGATAGTAAGCTTAGATAGTAAGCTTAGATAGTAAGCTTAGATAGTAAGCTTAGATAGTAAGCTTAGATAGTAAGCTTAGATAGTAAGCTTAGATAGGGAAAAAGCGTTGCTGTTCGTTTTTTCTGAAAGTGTACAAGCCCATTTCTGTTATTCGTAATCACCTGGATAGGATTTTTTTCATGTGTTTCTCTGCACTAGCGTGTGCAGTGTATAGACTTCAATAGCAGGCATCAGACTCAATCAATTTCCTGATTAAAAATGTGGACTTAATCCTGCATCAACATATAACAGTTGTTAACCAGAATTTTATACAAAAGCATATATATATATATATATATATATATATATATATATATATATATATATATATATATATATATATACATATATATATATATATATATATATATATATATATATATTATTTATATATATATATATATATATATATATATATATTATTTATATATATATATATATATATATATATATATATATATATATATATATATATATATATATATATATATATTTTGTATGCTTGTAAACTTATAATTGTATTACAACATCAGCCGTGTCCCACCATGGAAGGGTGGCCCGAAAAAAAAGAAAAACTTTCATCATCATTCACTCCATCACTCTCTTGCCAGAGGCCCACTTACGCTACAGTTAAAAAAACTGCAACTTATCAACATCCCTCCTCCAGATTGCAGGCACTGTACTTCCCACCTCCAGGACTCAAGTCCGGCTAACCGGTTTCCCTTACTCCTTTAATGTTAATATGTTAACACTCCAACAGCACGTCAAGTCATAAAAAAAATTTGTCTCCACTCGCTCCTATCTAACAATCTCACGCATGCCTGCTGGAAGTCCAAGTCCCTTGCACAAAAAAACTCCTTTATCCCCCACCCTCCAACCTTTCCTTGGACGACTCTACCCCGCTTTCCTTCCACTACAGATATATACGTTCTCCAAGACTCTATTTTTCTCCATTCTTTTCAAATAACAGAACATCCTCAACAACCCTTCCTCTGCCCTCCGGATAATACGAGGAACGACTCAAAAAGTGAGAGGGTACCTATAACAAATTAAGGAAATCAACTACGATCACCTTCAAAATAGTCCCTTTCTGCCAACGTTCAAAGCAATTCAGCAGATCATTTTCTGAAGGGCTGTTGATGATTCCTTTGAGCACCGACTTGATCTTTGGAAACAGACAGAAGTCACAGGGAGTCAGCCAGGTCTGGCGAGTAGTGAGGGTGCTCAAGCACAGTGATGTATTTATTAGCTAAAAACAGCCTTCACAGACAAAGCGTTGTGGGCTGGCGCGTTGTCTTGGTGCAAAATCCTCCCGTTTCTCCACAATTCTGAAAGCTTCTTTCTCACACATTCACGCGATTTCATCAAGACTTCAATGTAATACTGTTGATGTAGCGTCTGGCTGCTACAATATTCTGGATATCGGAGACAACAATCAACATGGCCTTGAACTTCCAACGATTTATGCGTACTTTTTTGGTCTTGGAGATGTTGTTGACTTCCAATGCATTGATTATTGCTTGGTTTCCGGATAAAACATAAATATCCAAGTTTCGTCACATGTAATTACCGGATTCAACAAATCTTGTTCATCCTCAATCTGTTAAAAAAGGTCCAAACTATTTCTTGCGACGTTCTTTTTGTTCATCTGACAACAATTCTTTCGTTAGAATGCGTTGAACATTTTCCCTGTCCAAATGAACTTTCTCAGCTACTACTCGAACACCCAACCTTCTGTCTTTTCAAATCACATCTCGCACTTTTTCAATGTTGTCATCGGTAACTGGTGTGTGTGGGCGGCCTGGGCTATCATTATTCACGCTCTCTGCGTGAAAGATGATGATCGTCATGGTTCCACTCCAAGTAATTAGGGCCTGATTTTCCTGGTATCCTGGGTTCGCCCAAGAGTGTGGTGGGATAGATAAACTATGGCTGTACTTGACACAGTCTGTGAACTCAGTTCAAGTCGTAATAAACGACTGTCAATGCCCAGTAAGGTAGACGGGGGAGGGGGGCACTGACGCAGACAGAACACAGTACGACTCATCAAGGGCAATAATATAAGTATATTTATTTTACGTTGTTTTGGATATTTACTGACAAGATATATGGACTGCGTATTTTATTGATAATGACAGTTAAACTAATATGTGAGAGTGTCGTGCATGTAAGGAACTAGATTCACCTTTAGCTTTAGACTTTATAAAGTAAGAAAAGTTGTTAAGAGTAACAAGAAGAGGTTAAAGTGATAGATAATTCGTTATCTACATATCGAAGCCAGAAAGAAGGAAGTGCACTAATAGCTGAAAGCAGAACAGACACAAATTATCCCACATATAAATTTATAAGTACACGGCACTGAGAAACACCACCACCAAAAAAAAAATGGAGAGGAGTTGTTACCTTGAGGAGAAAACGAGACTCAATACAATGATGTATACCATCGCAAAAGTCAACAGTAGAAATAGGGAGATGAAATGGCCTGCTCTATTGTGACAGACTTAAAGAACCCAAGAGGTGTTCACCTTGTTGACACTAAGAACGATCTTCTCTGTCACGTCAGAGGTCGGAGCCAACCCACAAGCTGGTCCGCGCCAACACTGCCTCTCACTCCTGGTTTTTACTAATGTCTTCTTGAAGCTGTCCTTATACATAACTGTATGAGTCATAATCCAAATTTTGATTCTCTTGAGGCTCGCATTTCCCAGTTCATTTGTTTAATGCTATATAATAATAATAATAATAATAATAATAATAATAATAATAATAATAATAATAATAATGAGAAGAAGAAGAAGGTTAATGGTGAATTGTTTCAGCTATGATCTTTTGACTTTTATTCTTTCTCTATAAGATAGTAGATATCATTAATGACAATTAATATCCTTCTATTTCCATATATTTTCTAATTTTAGAAAAAAAAGTATATACTGTTATGACAGAACTGTGAACTCAGTTCAAGTCGTAATAAACGACTGTCAATGCCCAGTAAGGTAGACGGGGAGGGGGGCACTGACAAGCGACTCTGCTCAATAATTATAATTATCATATTTGCAGAAGAATTTTCTTGATATCTAATTGCACAATAAGAAAAAATATTAGTATAAATTCATGGTATATAATAATGAATGCCAATGTAGTTGTATATCTCTCTTGAAAACTCAAAAAAATCCACCGATATTTTATGAACTTTTTCTTGTATATTTACGTTTACACACACACACATGTTTATATATATATATATATATATATATATATATATATATATATATATATATATATATATATATATATATATATATATATGAGCACACACTGTTGAACTCTCTACATACTGTGAACTTAAACTCAGCAGTGTGTTGGTGGTGTATACAGAATTTGTTGCAATGGTTGCAACTTGTCTTATGTAGGACAGACTAGCAAACCTCTAGACGTTAGGCTATCACAACACTGCTATTTCATACAAACTGCCCAGAAATCGAATGCTATTTTCAGCCACAATAGAGTCTGCTCGGTGAACTAGGCAGAAGCCATCGTCAGTCCCTTGTTCCTCTTGGCTTGAATGGAATATTGTAGAACGGCATTTATAAAACACGATAAGCATTTATTATACATTAATAGTGGTGGCTTGTTCAAATTAGATTAGTTTATAGTTGAGGCAATTGTACATAGCTAAAAAACGTATTCTTATATAAAAGAGTTGGATTGTGTAGTTCCACACCGAGGAATTAGGGCCTGTTTTTCCTGCTTGATTTCTTGATGGTTAGATCAGCGTCTGTCTCAGAATCTTGTGAGATAGATAAACTATCGTCGTCTTCCTTTGGATAAATTACAGATGTCTCCCTATAAATGAGTCCCTTTGAATGGACCAGATTTCTAGAGCTACGAAAATTCCTAAAAAAAAAAAACTGCCAGTGATATCTACATTTGGTATGTAAAACTTGTTATATCATATTGTAGTCTGACCGAATTTTTGATAATTGTCATATTACGTTCGTTAATAACAATAATAACAATAACAATAACAATAATAAATAATAATAACAATAATAATTATAATAATTATAATAATTATATTACAAATAATAATAAGCGTTTTACATACCAAAATATTACGTTCGTTAGGTTACTACTACAATATCAGTGCTTGTGGCCTGGCTGTCTTGTGAAGGCTATGGGTGTTGGTATGCCTGGGGGCACTCCTTGTCTCCTGCCTCCAGCCTCTGCGTCTCATTGCAGCAAATACGCTTCCTATCATCGTATTTGCTTGTACATCCTCTTTTCTGCAACAATGCAAGATCCTGATGAGGACAGGAGAGATTGGGAAGGATATGATAATGGCATGTATAAAATACTGAGAGGAATCGACAAGGTTGACAGAGACAGAATGTTCCAGAGATGGGACACAGCAACAAGGGGTCACAGTTGGAAGTTGAAGACTCAGATGAGTCACATGGATGTTAGGAAGTATATCTTCAGTTATAGAATTGTCAGGAAGTGGAATAGTCTGGAAAGTGATGAAGCGGAGGCAGGATCCATACATAGCTTTAAGAAGAGGTATGATAAAGTTCATGAAGCAGGGAGAGTGACCTAGTAGCGATCAGTGAAGAGGCAGGGCCAGGAGTTGTTATCCGACCCCTGCACCACAACTAGATGAGTACATAAACCCAGCCTGGAGGCTAAAGCTCTCACTTCACGCACGGAGGGCCAGGGTTCAATTCCCGGCGGGGCGAAAACATTTCGAAGTGTTTCCTTACACACACACACATACGACACACACATACGACAGGCCTAGTGTCTAATCGACATGTGCCTAGGACAAAATGGTAACTAACACAGCAACACACACTGTTGATTACAGACATCAGATATCAGAGACATGCTTCATCAAAGCACATTGTGTCCTGTGGATAACACCATCATTCAATTAAGAATAATGTTGTGTTTGGACTGAGTAGAGACACAAACTTTGGCATGAGACTTTTATAGGCATTATTTGACTCGTATATGACACAGTCTTATCATCATAACTCTGTCTCTATTTTTATGTTTTATGTCACTAAAAAAGTTTTAAAGCATTTCTCGTGATAAAGTTTGTCTGAGAGAGAAAAGTTGTCACAATTAAACGACAGTAATGGAGTAAGTGATGGTGAAAGTGTTTCTTCTTTTTTGGGCCATCCTACCATGGTGGGAGACAGCCGGTAGGTTTATTTTTGGAGGGATGACTGCAACAACAGTTATACTGCAATTCTCTTGACGTCTGATCAATGCTAACTAATTGACCAAGGCAGTAAATATATTAACACTAGATAGCTAGGATTATAGCCGGGTCCTATCATGTGGGAATGTAGAGAGAGAGGTGACCTCCCTGTGTAGTAGCTGCAGAGACATGACCTTCCTGTGTAGTAGCTGCAGAGACATGACCTTCCTGTGTAGTAGCTGCAGAGACATGACCTTCCTGTGTAGTAGCTGCAGAGACTTGACCTTCCTGTGTAGTAGGTGCAGAGACTTGACCTTCCTGTGTAGTAGCTGCAGAGACTTGACCTTTCTGTGTAGTAGCTGCAGAGACTTGACCTTCCTGTGTAGTAGCTGCAGAGACTTGACCTTTCTGTGTAGTAGCTGCAGAGACTTGACCTTCCTGTGTAGTAGCTGCAGAGACTTGACCTTCCTGTGTAGTAGGTGCAGAGACTTGACCTTCCTGTGTAGTAGCTGCAGAGACTTGACCTTCCTGTGTAGTAGGTAAAGAGACTTGACCTTCCTGTGTAGTAGCTGCAGAGACTTGACCTTCCTGTGTAGTAGCTGCAGAGACTTGACCTTCCTGTGTAGTAGCTGCAGAGACTTGACCTTCCTGTGTAGTAGGTGCAGAGACTTGACCTTCCTGTGTAGTAGCTGCAGAGACTTGACCTTCCTGTGTAGTAGCTGCAGAGACATGACCTTCCTGTGTAGTAGGTAAAGAGACTTGACCTTCCTGTGTAGTAGGTGCAGAGACTTGACCTTCCTGTGTAGTAGCTGCAGAGACTTGACCTTCCTGTGTAGTAGCTGCAGAGACTTGACCTTCCTGTGTAGTAGGTGCAGAGACTTGACCTTCCTGTGTAGTAGCTGCAGAGACTTGACCTTCCTGTGTAGTAGCTGCAGAGACTTGACCTTCCTGTGTAGTAACTGCGGAGGGAGATGACCGTCCTGCGTAGTAACTTCATGTGTAGCAGATGCTGAGAGATGACCTTTCTGCGTAGTAACTGCAGAGAGATGACCTTCCTGTGTAGAAGCTGCAGAGAGATGACTTTCCAGTGTAGTAGCCCCAGAAAGGTGACCTTCCTGTGTAGTAGCCATAGAGAGGTGACCTTCCTGTGTAGTAGCCCCATAGAGGTGACCTTCCTGTGTAATAGCCATAGAGAGGTGACCTTCCTGTGTAGTAGCCATAGAGAGGTGACCTTCCTGTGTAGTAGCCATATAGAGGTGACCTTCCTGTGTAGTAGCCATAGAGAGGTTGCCTTCCTGTGTAGTAGCCATAGAGAGGTGACCTTCCTGTGTAGTAGCCCCAGAGAGGTGACCTTCCTGTGTAGTAGCCCCAGAGAGGTGACCTTTCTGTGTAGTAGCCCCAGAGAGGTGACCTTCCTGTGTAGTAGCCCCAGAGAGGTGACCTTCCTGTGTAGTAGCCCCAGAGAGGTGACCTTCCTGTGTAGTAGCCCCAGAGAGGTGACCTTCCTGTGTAGTAGCCCCAGAGAGGTGACCTTCCTGTGTAGTAGCCCCAGAAAGGTGACCTTAATTAGTAGCCCCAGAGAGGTGACCTTCCTGTGTAGTTGCCCCAGAGAGAGAGATATCTCCCTCATTGTTGCAGATCACGATCGTCAACTCTTCATAATCACTCTATGAATTAATATTATTACAATTATAAATATAACAATTATAAGCATTATTGCCCTGTAAACATTATTAATATTTACTCATGTACAGGGCAATAAAAGTTTTGGAAAATATAAACGATATGATTAATTATAATAGACTATGCAATTACTGCTTAATCTACCTGATTAAATGGAGGAGCATGCCACCTGTTGCACACAGTGCACACTATACTACCAGGCTGTGACATTCCCAAACTTATTTGAGGCAGTATATACAAATATCGTGTTTTCACTGAGTCAAAAAAGGACAATTTTTTATCATTATTGTTCCCTTACGATGTTAACAAACCTCTAGTTCAACCGAACTAGAGATCTGTTAACCTCGTTCATCTCAACGTCATCTGAACGTCGTTCGTCTCAACTAAAACGACGCGGCGTGATCCACTCTCGGGCGGATCTAGTCTCAGGAGCAAGCTTCTTTACACCTGCTGCCCATCTTCACCTTGAAGTAGACACCTGGGTGTTAGCGTTCCTGTGGGGCTCATCGTGCTCAGCACGAGACGTAAAGTCTCCTTACACCTGATGTGCCCCTTCACTTACCAGTAAACAGGTACCTAGGTATCAGTCCACTGCTGTGGGAGGCATCGTGGAAAATAACATTATTCCATAATTAGAGCAGCTCTTTCAAATTAATTGTGGTTCACCACACCTGTATAATTTTAATGTACATCATAGTTGCTCGTTTCTGATGATACGGCAATTTTATAAGGTTCGTAAGAGTCTGGGAGGTAATGCAAAGGAAGGATGTTGAAAGGAAACATAGAAAAGAGCAAGGTGATGAAGGTAAATATATGGCAAGGCAGTGAAAGATTGGACATCAGATCAGAGGAACCGAGTATAAATGAAGTACATGGCCTTATATATTAAACAGTAAATGTACTGGCACAGGGGAGGTCTATGAAAGACGAGATGAATGAAAAAAAATTAGTTTTAATGGTAGATGGAATGTTGAGGAGTCTGTAAAAAAGATAAAAAGTAGAATTGGATGCATTAAGAGGCAATTAATGGAGTAAAGAAGATATTAATCTTTGAATGTTGGTGCTGGTGGTAGGGGAGATGCGTTAGTTTACACTGTGTGATGTGAAAGTTAGGCAGAATATCGATTTTTTTGTGTCAAAATGTCTGAGACACAGAATGTGAAGAAGAGGCGTAGTTTTGCTTCTCTTCCGCGAGTCAATTTTGTTTAATAACACCAAAAGGAATAGAATGTTTGGTGATATGAATGGAATACTTCAGATAGTTTGATGAATCAAGATTGCTTCTGAAGTACAGAAATCTTAATCCTGGTTTTTGCGTCTGTTGAAATTTGCCTTTCACACATATTGCCATATGAAAACTAATCTTCAGAACCATTCATTTGACTTTACCTTCACTGATGCGTCAGTTCTGCTAACATTACCTGATGTTACCTTAATTAATTCTGTCTTATCCCCAATTATCTCTTACTTACTACTTGATAAACGTCCAAAACGGAACTAAACATCCTTTAAAGGACGTGAATTGCTTCAGCACTACACTGTAACTTTTTCCCATATTTACTGTGTATGTCTGTGATAAATTGTGTGTTATATTACTAATATTATATTACACAAGACAAGTGTAACACTTAGGTGTCTATATTACGACAACATGTCAGTGATAAAAATGCACAAGTGTGGCGCCACTCGTACTCATTGTCTATCACTTCTCTTCTCTTGATGCTCCTTGACTGAATAAGATAAATAAGGCTATATATATATGGTCCCGTGGACTAGAGCGTCATATGTTTTCGCTCACCATGAGGCGGGCCAAAGCAGCATGGGTTCGACTCCTTGGCTAGTCACAGTGTTGTTATGTATATATATATATATATATATATATATATATATATATATATATATATATATATATATATATATATATATATATATATATACACTCCAGTAAAAAGAAGGAAGCAACAAGTAAACTAGGAGATAACTCAATGTTAAATATCCAAGATTCCTTAACATTTTATCTCCTCTCTCAACAAGGGAACTTAGCGGGTCCTGCAGCCACTTCTTGATCAATTAAGCTGTCGTGCTTAAGCTGGAAGCCATTCATCCAGCACAAACTGCCTAAATGATCAAGCTAGCAAATAGTAGGCCTGGTCCAAGACCCAGGACCCGGGGGCAGTGAGCGCATTCCCAAAACCCACCAATAAGTAGTTAAAAGGTATTCCCAAAACCTACCAATAAGTAGTTAAAAGTTATTTCTAACAAAAATTACAGTAGTATTTTAAACGTCTAATTCACTACGTAAAATTGAGATGTCTGTGAACTTCAGGTAAGACAGGTATTAAATGAATGATTGTGATTTTTATTTTTTGAGGGGGAAGATGGGCCAGTCTGCCTCGGTATCAGACGACCAGTGAGTTAAAAATATTACATTTCGCATATTATTTATACCAAACATTATTTAACAACAATCTTTTTCTCATGATTTAAATGCACATTTTTCCCAAATTTTCGTACTTTGAGGGTCATAAATTCAGAGTGAGTGCAACTGCGTCTAGAAATGCTAATTGCGGAAGCGTGCACATTGGTATTCCGCGCAGCTATGTGAAAACTATTGCCTTAAAACTGCGGTCCTTGTGAAAAATGGGGTCTATTTAGCAGGAATTCTGGGAAATAAAAGGCAACTTCATGTAGTGGAATGTGTGTGATAAAGAGGAAGCGAGGAAGAGGGAGAGAGAGAGAGAGAGAGAGAGAGAGAGAGAGAGAGAGAGAGAGAGAGAGAGAGAGAGAGAGAGAGAGAGAGAGAGAGAGAGAGAGAGAGAGCGTGTGTGTGAGAGTACTCACCAAGGTGTACTCATCTATTTGTAGTAGCAGTGGTCGAGTCGAGGCTTCTTTACTCACCACTTCGCTGGTAATCACTAGGTTCCCTCTCTCCCTGCTCCAAGAGCTTTATCGTATCTCGTCTTAAAGCTATGAATGGATCATGCCTCCACTACATCACTCTCCAGATTGTTCCACCTTCTGACAACTCTATGAATAAAGAAATACTTTCCAACATCGCTGTGACACATCTGAGTTATCAGCTTTCAGTTGTGACCCCTTGTTGCTGTTTCCAATCTCTGAAACATTCTGTCTCTATCCACTTTGTCAAATCCTCTCTGCATTTTATATGTTGTTATCATGTCTTCCCTATCCCACCTGTCCTCCAGTGTCGTCTGGTTGATTTCCCTTAACCTCTCCTCATAGGACTTACCCCTTACCTCCAGAACTAGACTTGCTGCAAACCTTTGCACTTACTCTAATTTCTTGACGTGCTTGACCAGGTGTGGGTCCCAGACTGGTGATGCATATTCCTATATAGGCCTGGGCTCAGTTTACAGGATCTTGAATGACTCCTTACTCAGTAGTCAAAACGCTATTATTAGGCTTGCCAGGCGTCCATATGCTGCAGTAGATCTTTGGTTGATGTGTGCCTCAGCAGATGTGCTCAGTATGATACTCACCCCAAGATCCTTTTTCTTGAGTGGAGTTTGTAGCTATTGGATCCCTAAAGTGTACTCCGTCTGTGGTCTTCTTTGACCTTCCCTCAATTTTCATGACTTTGCACTTGGTGGGATTAAATTCCAGAAGCAAATTGTCGGACCAAACTTGCAGTCTGTCCAGATCCCTTTGTAGTCCCCGTCCATTTGAACTCTCCGCATTAGCTTCACATCCTCTGCAAACAGCGACAATTCCTAATACATTCAGTCATGCCATTCACACATACCAGAAACAGCAACGGTCCTAGAACTGACCCTTGTATAAAACACCACTGGCTACTTGCGCCCACTCTGAAGTGTTTGGCTTCATTCGTAGCCAAACTACAAAAGAGGTGACTACATAGGCAAGAGAAACTTCCTACACGAGGTTCAACAATATGCAAGGAAGCAGAGGAGAGGTTTGTACCCAAGGGCAACAAAAATAATGAGAAGGCCAGGACGAGCCCTTGTGTGTGTGTGTGTGTGTGTGTGTGTGTGTGTGTGTGTGTGTGTGTGTGTGTGTGTGTCTGCGTCTGTGTGTGTGTGTGAGTGTGAGTGTGTGTGCGCGTGTGCATATGTTGGAGCGTGTGTGTGTGTGTGTGTATGGTGTGTGTGTGGAAGTGTGTATGTGTGTGTGTATGGGAGTGAGTGTGTGGGGGAAGAGTGTTTGTGGATGTATATGATGGTAAATGGGGATGTCACTCGTCTGACGTTTTATATGTGCGTATCTTGTGTACACATGACTAATAGTGTGTGCATGTGCGCACGACTTATAGCGTGTGCGTGTACACACGACTTATAGTGTGTGCGTGAACACACGACTTACGGTGTATGAGTGTACACATGACTTATGGTGTGTACGTGTATGTACGTGCTGCTGTCCTTGGACTTTTCTGTCAACACCTCGACTCCCAACTTTGTTGTATGATAATATATTCATTATTATGATTATTATTATAATGATTTCTACAAGTACATGTACAAGGTACACAGGTTTAGCTGACATCAGTGTCATACTAATATATAGAAAGCCCCTTGTTGTACATTTCGGGCAAATTAGGTTACTTTTGTCCCCAGGATGCGACCCACACCAGTCGACTAACACCCAGGTACCTATTTTAATGATAGGTGAACATGGACAGTAGGTGTCTTAAGGAAACACGTCCTAATGTTTTTACCCGTACTGGGGATCGACCCCCCGGACCTCAGAGTGTGAGCTTGAGAGTGCTAGCAATCGAGCTACAAGACACCTTATTTTTTCCTTATTACTTCTGTGGCAATATATATGGAGCTGTTGACATGACCATTCATCACAGAATATGTGTACGTATACTTGCACGTCTGGCATTGAGGTGATGTCACAGCGGGCTCCTTGCTGGTGCGTTGTCGTACTCTTTCGTTCTTCGCCTCCTTCTTGATTAACTCCCTATTCTCCATTTGTATGCACTCTATTCGTCCCTCTAGGGTTTTCACTTTTCTGTCCAGATATTTACACTTCGTTGCTTATTTTGATGCCTACCGTTAGTCTCCCTCTAGTTTTTTTTTTGTATTTTCTCATTCTCTGTTTGCTTCCTTTGTTGTACTAATCTCCCTAACTTCGGGGCCGTAACTAATTCTGTTGTTATTTGTATAATCATGATCACTAGTGGCACTAGAGGTGCCTGCCTGGTAGGCAGCCTTAATGTTTATGGCAGATATTAACACTTTCAAATTTTCTCTGAAATTGTGGTCTTTCTTCTAATTTTCCTACATTCAGAACGATGTTTCTCACTTGTGGGGTTGTTCACTGTCACCATCACTGACTTACGATGTTTCTCACTTGTGGGGTTGTTCACTGTCACCATCACTGACTTACGATGTTTCTCACTTGTGGGGTTGTTCACTGTCACCATCACTGACTTACGATGTTTCTCACTTGTGGGGTTGTTCACTGTCACCATCACTGACTTACGATGTTTCTCACTTGTGGGGTTGTTCACTGTCACCATCACTGACTTACGATGTTTCTCACTTGTGGGGTTGTTCACTGTCACTATCACTGACTTACGATGTTTCTCACTTGTGGGGTTGTTCACTGTCACTATCACTGACTTACGATGTTTCTCACTTGTGGGGTTGTTCACTGTCACTATCACTGACCTCTGCTAAATTCAGGGAGCCCGCGTGTGTGTGTGAGTACGTGAGAGTGAACCAGCTGGAAGACCAACACTGCCTGGTGGTGGAGGGAGAGTGAACCAGCTAGAAGACCAACACTGCCTGGTGGTGGAGGGAGAGTGAAACAGCTGGAGGAACAACACTGCCTGGGGGTGGAGGGAGAGTGAACCAGCTGGAGGAACAACACTGCCTGGTTGTGGAGGGAGAGTGAACCAGCTGGAGGAACAACACTGCCTGGGGGTGGAGGGAGAGTGAACCAGCTGCAGGAACAACACTGCCTGGTGGTGGAGGGAGAGTGAACCAGCTGCAGGAACAACACTGCCTGGTGGTGGAGGGAGAGTGAACCAGCTGGAGGAACAACACTGCCTGGTGGTGGAGGGAGAGTGAACCAGCTGGAGAAACAACACTGCCTGGGGGTGGAGGGAGAGTGAACCAGCTGCAGGAACAACACTGCCTGGTGGTGGAGGGAGAGTGAACCAGCTGGAGGAACAACACTGCCTGGGGGTGGAGGGAGAGTGAACCAGCTGGAGGAACAACACTGCCTGGTGGTGGAGGGAGAGTGAACCAGCTGGAGGAACAACACTGCCTGGTGGTGGATGGAGAGTGAACCAGCTGGAGGAATAACACTGCCTGGTGGTGGAGGGAGAGTGAACCAGCTGGAGGAATAACACTGCCTGGTGGTGGAGGGAGAGTGAACCAGCTGGAGGAACAACACTGCCTGGTGGTGGAGGGAGAGTGAACCAGCTGGAGGAACAACACTGCCTGGTGGTGGATGGAGAGTGAACCAGCTGGAGGAATAACACTGCCTGGGGGTGGAGGGAGAGTGAACCAGCTGGAGGAACAACACTGCCTGGTGGTGGAGGGAGAGTGAACCAGCTGGAGGAACAACACTGCCTGGTGGTGGATGGAGAGTGAACCAGCTGGAGGAATAACACTGCCTGGTGGTGGAGGGAGAGTGAACCAGCTGGAGGAATAACACTGCCTGGTGGTGGAGGGAGAGTGAACCAGCTGGAGGAACAACACTGCCTGGTGGTGGATGGAGAGTGAACCAGCTGGAGGAATAACACTGCCTGGTGGTGGAGGGAGAGTGAACCAGCTGGAGGAATAACACTGCCTGGTGGTGGAGGGAGAGTGAACCAGCTGGAGGAACAACACTGCCTGGTGGTGGAGGGAGAGTGAACCAGCGTTCAATATTCACCCTTGGCAAGGACAGATGAGATGTCTTCGTGAAGGACCGAGCCTCTGCTGCTGCTGCTGTTGATGTTGCTGTTCTGCCTCTACTGTTGCTGCTGCTGTTCCTCCCATTTCTGCTACTACAGCTGCTGCTGCTCCTGCTTCTGCTACTACAGCTGCTGCTGCTCCTGCTTATGCTACTGCTGCTGCTGCTGCTGCTACGACTACTACTAGTGCTGCTGTAGCTACAGCAGATCTAACAGCTTAGAAAGGGAATTTACAGAGTAAGCTTCATTTATAATTATCATAATTTATGTGTCTACATAATATATCAAGTTTGTTATTTATATACATTTTATAGCTAAAATTTCTGATGCATCTGCTGTTGCTGTTGATGCAGCTCTTGTTGTAGATGCAGCTCTTGTTGTTGATGCAGCTCTTGTTGTCGATGCAATTCTTGTTGTTGATGCAGCTCTTGTTGTTGATGCAGCTCTTGTTGTTGATGCAGCTCTTGTTGTTGATACAGCTCTTGTTGTGGATGCAGCTCTTGTTGTTGATGCAGATCTTGTTGTTGATGCAGTTCTTGTTGTTGATGCAGCTCTTGTTGTAGATGCAGCTCTTGTTGTTGATGCAGCTCTTGTTGTCGATGCAGCTCTTGTGGTTGATGCAGCTCTTGTTGTTGATGCAGCTCTTGTTGTTGATGCAGCTCTTGTGGTTGATGCAGCTCTTGTTGTTGATGCAGCTCTTGTGGTTGATGCAGCTCTTGTTGTCGATGCAGCTCTTGTTGTTGATGCAGCTCTTGTTGTTGATGCAGCTCTTGATGTTTAATGCAGCTCTTGATGTTGCTAGTGTTGCCGCTGCTACGTCGGAGGGAAGAGGGCTGTGCCCTAGCTGAGAGCTGCCGGCAATCAAGGCTCCTATAAAAACTGCCGTGGCACTTTCTTACCCCTGTAATTCTCAAGAGGGAGCTGAGGGCCATCCTGACTTATTGGCAGTTTCCAGCTTCTCATAGCTTGACTCCTTGCTTGATCTCACGTAGCTTTCATAGCTTTCTTAAATACAAGTATTTTTTCCATTTTTAGACATGCCAGAACATATCCTTACACCTTGCTGGAGTTCTTGTAGTATAAGACGTAAATCTAGTTTATCTTTATTTTCTTAGGCTTACAATGGAAAACGCTCCCAGAGGGACAATAAAATTGGTTGATTCCCTATTTTAGTTTGCGCTGTTTTCGTCTTGTTCAAGTTCACTTGAACATTGCTTGGTAGCAATGTTTAAGTGTGTCTGAGCGCAATGTTTACAGGGGTTAAATTAAAGCCAGACACTGTTAAAACTTATGTAGTTTCCTGTGTTTAGTCGGATTCAGTTTGTTCATTAGGAAGAGTTTGAACATACAGCAGCGTACTGTTTAATGAGGAAAAGACGAAGGTGGAAAATGGGTTTTCACTGTGATATCATTTCGCTCTATGGTGAGTTGTATCGAAACGAATCGAAAAGTTCAAAATTAAAGCTTGTCACCCACCTGCAACTGACGATTAAGACAACAGGGTATCTTTACTGCCGAAACTGTTCGTCTTCACAGCAGGCTTTTCAAGGGACCGAACACTCAAGGCTAAGTAAGGGATTGGACACCTAAGAATTCTTCAGTGTTAAGGGACTTGACACCTAGCAACTCTTCACTGTTATGGGATGTCACCAATACAGTGCCATCTTCCAGCACTCTCTGACAGAAGATGTCACCAATACAGTGCCATCTTCCCGCACTGTCTGACAGTAGATGTCACCATTACAGTGCCATCTTCCAGCACTGTCTGACAGAAGATGTCACCAATACAGTGCCATCTTCCAGCACTGTCTGACAGAAGATGTCACCAATACAGTGCCATCTTCCAGCACTGTCTGACAGAAGATGTCACCAATACAGTGCCATCTTACAGCACTGTCTGACAGAAGATGTCACCAATACAGTGCCATCTTCCTGCGCTGGGAGGTGGAAGAACATTTCTCGAAACCTTGGAAATTGTAAGAGACACGAACGAATTTTTAAGACAAATTACGAGACATTACGAAAAGAGTGAAGGAAGGAGGTTGGTAGTGACGTAAAATTAGGAAAAAAACTGACGATAAGTGGAATAGTGAAACACTTAAATGAATTCAGTGTGGCAATAAAAGTCAAATAAAACGTTGAAACACAGACATTACCAGGAATCTCATGAGCATGGCAGGTGTAAATGTTGCACTTTGTGGAAGCATTTGTGTGTGTGTGTGTGTGTGTGTGTGTGTGTGTGTGTGTGTGTGTGTGTGTGTGCGTGTGTGCGTGTGTGCGTGTGTGTGTGTGTATACTCCCCTATTTGTACCCACTTAATTGTGGTTGCAGGGGTCGATTCACAGCTCCTGTCCCGGCCTTTTCGCTGGTCTCTACTAGGTCCACTCTCTCCCTGCTCCATGAGCTTTGTCGTATCTCTTCTTAAAACTATGTATGCATCCTGCCTCCACTAGATCCCTCTCCACCTTATTCCACTTCCTGACAACTCTATGGCTGAAAAAAATACTTCGTAACATCCATGTGATTCATCTGAGTGTTGTGTTCCATTCTGAAACATCCTGTCAATTCCTCTCAGTATTTTATATGTCGTTATCATATCCTCTCCTATCTCCCCTGTAATCCAGTGTCATCAGGTCTATTTTCCTT
>WNWK01000356.1:375000-380000 GCA_009830355.1 Cherax destructor
ACACTGAACACTGCCTGTGCTGGTAACACTGAACACTGTCTGTGCTGGTAACACTGAAAACTACCTATACTGGTAACACTGAACACTGCCTGTACTGGTAAAATTGAACATTGCCTGTGCTTGTAACACTGAACACTGGCTGTGCTGGTAACACTGAACACTGCCTGTACTGGTAACACTGAACACTGCTTGTATTGGTAACACTGAACACTGCCTGTACTGGTAACACTGAACATTGTCTTTGCTGGTAACACTGAACTGATTGTGCTGGTAGCACTGAACACTGTACTGGTAGCACTGAACACTGTACTGATAGCATTGAACACTGTACTGGTAGCACTGAACACTGTACTGATAGCACTGAACTCTGTACTGGTAGCACTGAACACTGTACTGGTAGCACTGAACACTGTACTGGTAGCACTGAACACTGTACTGGTAGCACTGAACACTGTTCTGGTAGCACTGAACACTGTAATGGTAGCACTCAACACAGTACTGGTAGCACTCAACACTGTACTGGTAGCACTCAACACTGTACTGGTAGCACTCAACACTGTACTGGTAGCACTCAACACTGTACTGGTAGCACTCAACACTGTACTGGTAGCACTCAACACTGTACTGGTAGCACTCAACACTGTACTGGTAGCACTCAACACTGTACTGGTAGCACTCAACATTGAATTGGTAGCACTCAACACTGTACTGGTAGCACTCAACACTACTGGTAGCTCTCAATACTGTACTGGTAGCTCTCAACACTGTACTGGTAGCTCTCAACACTGTACTGGTAGCACTCAACACTGTACTGGTAGCACTCAACACTGTACTGGTAGCTCTCAATACTATACTGGTAGCTCTCAACACTGTACTGGTAGCACTCAACACTGTACTGGTAGCACTCAACACTGTACTGGTAGCACTCAACACTGTACTAGTAGCACTCAACACTGTACTGGTAGCTCTCAACACTGTACTGGTAGCTCTCAACACTGTACTGGTAGTTCTCAACACTGTACTGGTAGCACTTAACTTTGTACTGGTAGCACTCAACACTGTACTGGTAGCACTCAACACTGTACTGGTAGCACTTAACTTTGTACTGGTAGCACTCAGCACTGTACTGGTAGCACTCAACACTGTACTGGTAGCACTTAACTTTGTACTGGTAGCACTCAACACTGTACTGGTAGCACTCAACACTGTACTGGTAGCACTCAATACTGTACTGGTAGCACTCAACACTGTACTGGTAGCACTCAACACTGTACTTGTAGCACTCAACATCGGTGCTGCTGCTGTAAACCCACATCATTGCTGGTCTTGTAAAGCCACAACAACAGTGCTGGTGGTGTTAAGCCACAATGTCGGTCCTGTAATGATACACTCACATAATGTTTACATGCGTTTCCACACTTCACTACATAATCCAATTAATTGCTCACTGGTAAGCGCCTTGTGCAATTAGTTGATGTTTCTTTCAGCTGAAACTTGTTTTTATATCTCTATTTAGAAGCTTATGTCTTGTATTGGAAGTTCCTCACAGAAAACCGCTTTTCTGAGTCATCTTAGCCAGCCTTCTGGGAAAAGGTGGTCATTGCTTGCCAGTGTTGATATTGGCTGGCAAAATGTTGGAGAATATCAGTGCAACAGTGGACGGCCTGTCTGAAATTACCTCAAGAGAAGGATCAGTACAGATCGTTAGTTCCTTTCGTGTATCGGGCTTACACCATGCTAGAACTCTCTTTCTCTATGGACGTATTATAACTGCTACAGGGAAGGTGTTCTTATACTTTCCTTCTCCAAATTCTTATCACTATTCCTTTTAACTAGAATCTTAGCACTGTAGATAGCGTATATAACTGTACTTACGTTCGCTTGATGAGAATATACGTTATACCAAAGCAATCTTCTTGCTTATACCCTATAACTCCTTGTTGATTGCTGTATTTACTGCGCTATAAGCTGGTTCAGAGCACGGCCGGGCATTCAGGACCATTGAGAGTACTTGTGTTCGAGATACACCTCAAGATTCTCCCTCTACCATACCTTATATCTTCGCTTCACCTTAGCTGTCTACTGGGCAGGTGTCTATGTACATGTAATACCCTACAATAGTCTTCAAGTCGTCGAAGTGATGCTAGTTCCGTCCACCATACATCTGAGGTCCTTCTGGGATGATACCCATCAGTTTCTTCCTCTTCCTCGTGCGAAGAGTTCAAGAGCTTTCCTCACGTCACACACACAAACTGGTCACCACGTAGGTGCCTCGTCCCACCAATGTGAAGTGTCGCAGCTCTTTTATCACTTCGTCCACACATCACGTTGCTGGTGCCGTTCAACGACAAATATCTCATAACAAATAGTGAAGAAATTATAAACTTCTACAAAGCTGCACGCGACAAAGCTGATTCTTCTTGAATATGTACCATTGCATGGTTATCGTCTGCAATAAACTATTTCCTTCTAAACCTATATACAAAAAAAATAATTCCCACCATACCTTTTGCTTCTGTGAACTTTATCGCCTTGAAAATCGCTGTTCTCATCCTCAGGACTATTTAAATTCTGCAAAACCACTCCACAATATTTTATAAGTACAATTATGGTTGTAACCATAATTGAACTTTTTCTCAGTACTGTCTTCAATATGCTCTTCCATGAAAACCTTCTACGAATACAGTTCAGTTATTTTTTCGTATAAATCATTACACCCCGGTTGGTACCATCAACCCACAGACAATAGACAAACGCGTATATAGACACAAAGTATTAGATCTATTAAAGAACACATAGGCACAATACCGTGACTGGAAAAATACACAGATAACCTTTGTGACTTGTTAATGCTCCAAGTCAGACCTGGACATTAGCGTAAGTTTCTTTGACCTATGTGCGGGTTATTTGTGTATTTGGTCTATTTTTATTTCTCAACAATGCAAATGACAAATCCCAGGAGAGGAAACATTCAACAACATTTAGACTCATGATGGACCCAAGAGTCCTCCAGTGTTATGTTGCTGTTGTTTTTTTAGACACATTGTCGAGGTTGGGAGACTACACTCTCTAAGTGTATATATATCTCTAAGTGAATATCTCACAGTTCACGTATACCAACAGGAGAATATCTCTCACTAAATATGTTTATAGAGGTGAATATATCTCGGTGTTAATATGCGGAGAGATGAATATTTCCCGATGCATATACACTGAGAGGCGCGTATCTCCCAGTGTATATACCCCGTGAGCATTCATTCCTTCTTATTTTATCCATAGCTGGTGGTGTATGTGGCTGGTGGTGTATGTGGCTGGTGGTGTATGTGGCTGGTAGTGTATGTGGCTGGTGGTGTATGTGGCTGGTGGTGTATGTGGTTGGTGGTGTATGTGGCTTGTGGTGTATGTGGCTAGTGGTGTATGTGGTTGGTGGTGTATGTGGCTACTGGTGTATGTGGCTGGTGGTGTATGTGGCTAGTGGTGTATGTGGCTGGTGGTGTATGTGGTTGGTGGTGTATGTGGCTGGTGGAGTATGTGGCTGGTGGTGTATGTGGCAGGTGGTGTATGTGGCTGGTGGTGTATGTGGCTGGTGGTGTATGTGGCTAGTGGTGTATGTGGCTAGTGGTGTATGTGGTTGGTGGTGTATGTGGCTGGTGGTGTATGTGTCTAGTGGTGTATGTGGCTGGTGGTATGTGGTTGGTGGTGTATGTGTCTGGTGGTGTGTGGTTGGTGGTGTATGTGTCTGGTGGTGTATGTGGCTGGTGGTGTATGTGTCTGGTGGTGTATGTGTCTGGTGGTGTATGTGGCTGGTGGTGTATGGGTGACAGGCAGCCTTAGTGACTTTCGCTCAGTTTTAAACTTAAAGACTCAACCAACCAATTACAGTTTGAAAGATTTACTCAGCTACTTCGTTTAATAAAAAGGAAAGTTCCAACTTGCAGGACTTAGGTACCCACACTGCTGCCTAGAGACACTTTCACCCACGGTCACTATCATCCACCCACAGCCACCTACGCAGCCTCCCACGCAACCACCCACGCAACAACTCACGCAACCACCTACGCAACCACCCACGCAACCACTCACGCAACCACTCACGCAACCACTCACGCAACCACCTACGCAACCACCCACGCAACCACCTACGCAACCACCCACGCAACCACCCACGCCCCCTGGCCACGAGACAAAGCGCAGTGGGTGGCGTGTGCAGCTGGCTTTACGGGCTTGTTGTGTGACGTGGGTAAATTCTATATTGAATTTGTGGCCGCGACAAACACGGCTGTAAAGTGGCCCAGTGTGTGTGTGTTTGTGTGTGTGTGTTTGTGTGTGTGTGTGTTTGTGTGTGTATGTGTGTGTGTGTGTGTTTGTGTTTGTAAGTATGTGTGCTCGTCCCACCCTAAGGAATAAAACACACACACACACACGTACACAAACTCGTGCAATAAAACAAAACTCCCATTCTGTTTTGCGTATTTTGTTTTCAAAACAAGAAAATCATCTATACCACATCTGCAAATGACATATAAAATGTTTTGATAAGCCTGAACAACAAAATGGGTCGTAGCAGAGCGTCTGAAAACAACATCCAATTTAGGCTCTTCTCATTAGTTGCAAGCTCAATGGGAATATATTATAATATAACCATTATGCTGCATCTGATTTGCATGAAAAACTCGCCTATTTTCTGTTTGTTTCTAGCCCCTTTTTAGTGAGAATATTTGCGAGTATTTGTTTGTTTACCCAAGTAGTCATGTCTCTAAGTGTAAACTTCAGTTGAGCTTAGTGTTCTAGTGATATACCTTTCTTGTAATCAGATGGCTGTCTGTACATAATTTCCTGAGGTTATCCTTTGGGGCCCGGTCCCAGACCAGATCTCTCAGTTGTTGGCCCCGTCGACCAGGCTGTTAGGGCTATCTGCATGCAGATCATCATATGCACAACACACCAGGTGATCAGGAACTGACTTGAGGATCTTATCATCTAGGACTTTGTTGGTAATT
>WNWK01000356.1:385000-425000 GCA_009830355.1 Cherax destructor
TCCACTTCCTGAAAACTCTGTGACTGAACAAATACTTCCTAACATCCCTGTGATTCATCTAAGTCTTCAACTTCCAACTGTGACCCCCTGTTGTTGTGTCCTATCTCTGGAACATCCTGTCTCTATCCACCTTGTCGATTCCTCTCAGCATTTTATATGTCGTTATCATGTCCCCCTATCTCTCCTGCCCTCCAGTGTCGTCAGGTCGATTTCCCTTAACCTCTCTTTGTAGGACATTCCTCTTAGCTCCGAGACTAGTCTTGTTGCAAACCTTTGCACTTTCTCTAATTTCCTTACGTGCTTGGCTGGGTGTGGGTTCCAAACTGGTGCTGCATACTCCAATATAGGCCTAACGTACACGGTGTACAGGGTCTGAACGATTCCTTTTTTGAAATGTCGGAATGTTATTATTAGGTTTACTAGGCGCCCGTATGCTGCAGCAGTTATTTGGTTGATGTGCGCCTCAGGAGATGTGCCCGGTGTTATACTCACCCCAAGATACTTTTCCTTGAGTGAGGTTTGTAGTCCCTGCCCCCCTAGATTATACTCTGTCTTCTTTGCCCTTCCCCAATCTTCATGAATTTGCACTTGGTGGGGGTTGAACTCCAGGAGCCAGTTTCTGAACCAGGCCTCCAGCCTGTCCAGATTTCTTTGTAGTTCTGCCTGGTCCTCGTCCGATTGAATTCTTCTCATCAGCTTCACAACATCTGCAAAAAGGGACTTTTCTGAGTCTATTCCTTCCGTCACGTCGTTTACATATATCAGAAAGAGCACCGGTCCTAGGACTGACCCCTGTGGAACCCCGCTCGTCACAGGCGACCATTCTGACTCCTCGTTATATACCATGACTCGCTGTTGTCTTCCCGACAGGAAATCCCTGATCCATTGCAGTGCCTTCCCTGTTATCCCTGCCTGGTCCTCCAGCTTTTGCAATAATCTCTGGTGAGGAACTATGTCAAACGCCTTCTTACAGTCCAAGAAAATGCAATCTACCCACCCCTCTCTTCCTTGTCTTACTTCTGTCACCCTGTCATAGAACTCGAGAAGGTTTGTGACACAGGATTTCCCGTCATTGAAACCGTGTCGGCTTTCGTTGATAAGCTCATTCCTTTGTAGGTGCTCCACCACTCTTCTGATAATCTTCTCCATGACTTTGAATACTATACATGCCAGTGACACTGGTCTGTTGTTTAATGCTTCGTGTCTGTCTCCTTTTTTAAAAATTGGGACTACATTTGCTGTCTTCCATACCTCAGGTAGTCGCCCTGTTCCGATAGATATGTTGAAGATTGTTGTTAGGGGAACACATTGCGCCTCTGCTCCCTCTCTCAGGACCCGTGGAGAGATGTTATCCGGCCCCATCGCCTTTGAGGTATCTAGCTCACTTAGCAGCCTCTTCACTTCTTCCTCGGTTGTTTGTATTGTGTCCAAAACTTGATGGTGTACCCCACCTCTCCGTCTTTCTGGAGTCCCTTCTGTCTTCTCAGTGAACACTTCTTTGAATCTCATGTTGAGCTCTTCACATACTTCGCGGTCATTTATTGTGATCTTCCCTCCTACCTTCCTCGGCCTAATTACCTGGTCATTGACTGTTGTTTTCCTCCTGATGTGGCTGTACAACAGCTAAGAATCAGATTTGACTTTCGCTGCTCAGTCATTTTCGTATCGTCGTTGGGCCTCCCTTCTTACCAGTGCATATTCATTTCTGGCTCTACGACTGCTCTCCTTATGCTGCTGAGTCCTTTGCCTTGTATACTTCTTCTATTCTCTAGAACACTTGTTTTTTGTCTCTCTACACCTTTGGGTGAACCAAGGGCTCATACTGGCTTTCTCGTTATTTCTGTTACCCTTGGGTACAAACCTCTCCTCAGCTTCATTGCAAATTGTTGTCACATATTCCATCATCTCATTTACTGACTTCCCTGCCACTTCTCTGTCCCACTGAACCCCGTGCAGGAAATTCCTCATGCCAGTGTAGTCCCCTCGCTTGTAGTTTGGCTTCATTCGTCCTGCCCTTCCTGCTTCCCTCTCCACTTGTAACTCTGCTATGTATTCGAAGCTCAGAACCACGTGGTCACTGGCCCCGAGGGGGTTTTCATATGTGATGTCCTCAATTTCTGCACTACTCAAGGTGAATACTAGGTCCAGTCTTGCTGGTTCGTCCTCTCCTCTCTCTCTGGTAGTATCACTTACGTGTTGGTACATAAGGTTTTCCAGTTCCACCTCCATCATCTTAGCCCTCCATGTTTGTGTGTGTGTGTGTGTATGTAATCACCTAATTGTGGTTGTAGGGGTCGAAACTCAGCTCCTGGCCTCGCCTCTTCACTGATCGCTTCTGGGTCCCCTCTCTCCCTGCGTGTGTGTGTGTGTGTGTATGTGTAGACGTCTATCACGTCATATTTCGCTCTTCATTGATCTTTATCAAGTTATATTCCATTCTATGTAGAACTACACAAAAGTCAACTTTCAGTGCAGACCTTCGTCAAGGCATAATTTATCAAGCCATGTTTCGACAAATCAATTAATGTTTCACCCTGTGTAGAGGTTCATTGTTTTTTGTAATTTTTTTTTTACCTATTCAAGGTTCATATATTTGACACAAACGACTTATGACAACGTTTCAATCTGCCTCTGACCATTAACTAGGCTCGATCTACTGTCTCCTATGTTCGGGCTAATTGGGTATTTTTATTCTTCATATATTTAAATATCCTCATTTGCTTCAGCCCTTTCGTTTATTCTTCCTTTTCTCTATTTTTTTTTTTTTTTTTGTATTTCATTTGACCCCTTTTTTTCGCTTGCTCCAGTTGCAGCCGCGTTTTATTTTCGTGTTTTCCTCTTCTGAGTCGGGTGTGAGGTGTTAGGTGTTTCCTGCGTGTTATTGGAGGTGAGGAAAGAGAGCACCCCAGGGTCAATATTTAATCAGGGAGAGTGACAGGTCGATGATAACCCAGATGTCTTATGTGCTGTTTACCCCTCGACTCCCCTTACCTGAGAGAGAGAGAGAGAGAGAGAGAGAGAGAGAGAGAGAGAGAGAGAGAGAGAGAGAGAGAGACAAAAAGAGAGTAGCTAGTTTTGTACGACATTCCATCAGCAAGACAGTACATACGCCCACATACACGCCTACACAAATACACCCACACACACACACACGGGGCGGGGCCAAAAGCTATGACTCGACCCCTGCAACCACAACTAGGTGAGTACACACACACACACACACACACACACACCTTTCTGCTGTTCTCTCGCCTTAGATTTATCCCATAACTCACTGCAGCAGCCCATTGCATTATGCCATAGACAAATCGTATACCTCGGGGAAAATACAAAAAAAAAAAAAAAAAAGCCGCGAAATATGAGCTGCTTGTCAGATGAAGGTAATCTTTCTTACGACTGTGATGAAACTAGCTGTGTTATATTAGGCGGGGGTAAAATTGCCCTTAGCTCCACACACTTGTGTCCTTCGCTCTACTGCTCTCAACATCCCCCCCCCCACCTCCTTCTTTTTAATCTACCCTCTTCCTGCTCTCTTCTTCCATCTTCTTCCCTCTACTTGCCCTTTTCTTCCCTCCTGCCCTTCGCTTTCCTTCCCCTCTTCAGGCTTTCACTACTTTTCCAGCCCCAAGTGTGACTTGACAATGATTCAGGACGGACCGAAACGTCACGTTATTATATTATAATGATTTTATTATTATTATTATTATTATTATTATTATTATTATTATTATTATTATTATTATTATTATTATTAGTTTTATTATTATTATTATTTTATTATTATTATTATTATTATTATTATTATTATTATTATTAGTTATATTATTATTCATATAAATGTTGACAAGGGTGGAGAGAGAGTGAGAGTTGAGAGAGACCAGTTGGTCAACTCAGCCTTTGGGAAATCAAGCAAGAAATTCACTGATTTCCTGTTATTCCTAATGCCTAAGGGAAAGGGGGGATTGAAAGATAGTATGGGAGGGAGTTCGGGAGACCTGTAACATGTTATGTGAGGCACCATGTCTGACAAACCTACAGTTCTATTAACCTTAATCGTATGATTAATTTAACTGTAGAGTCTTGATAGGCTCTTGCTCTATCTCTTTTATAAGCACTTAAATTAAGTTAGACTTAGAACTTAGACTAAGTGACCTAATTTAACGTTAACTTAGCAATAAGCTTATACAATTACAAGCGAGTGCCACGTCTTGAGGGCTGGCAGCTCACGCTACCTATGCAAAAATTCTCAGTCACAGTGCAAAGGTGTAGAGGAAAGGACTCTCCCTGATTCTTCATTCATACCATACCGACAAGACGATGGCTCTTGTCTCACTAATTCGGGTGTTAATATGTGACCCTAACAGATTATTTAGTGGGATTCCTGAAACATTACCTGACCGATGACACTCCACACATCAAGACGGTAAGTGCTTGTTAGGAGAACTAATAAATGCACATTTATATGTGTGTTAATGAGTTAGTGCCAAGGTGGAAGGTCCATTTATTTAAAGCTTCAGGATATCAAAAATACAACTTCACCCAGACATAAAAATTCTCCTTCTCTAGATAGGTAAGAAGTCCTGTGGTATCCAGGGATGGGATGGGTTGACCTATTTGCATAATTAACTAATCAGACAACACACACACACACACACACACACACACAAATACACACACACACACACACACACACACACACACACCGCCAGCAAGATCAGCTGGCCATCTTGTACCGATTTAGTTATCTCAGTCCGTGTTCAAGAAAGGATAAAAGCCGTGTCCTCAGACTTACTGTAACCTTCAGTAAAAATTATTTCAGTAATGTACTATAAAGATAACTTGTACTATACCGATAACTTGATGAATAAGAAACATATATCTTTATTTAAATACGTTTTGATAGCCAGTAATGTTTTCAGTTGTATGAAGAGATTATATATGAAAGATAGTGGAAGTTGAGGCAATCAGTCCCTCAGCCCTGAAGATATTCAGCAACTAAGCCTTGATGAATCTGAAGCAGAGGCAGGAATGTCGGCTCTTATATAGTGGAGTCAGCAGAAGTGTGGCAGTTGAAAGCATCGTCAGAGGTAGACAGAACCCACTACGGATAGTAGATCAGAGGTTAGCAAATAAGTGGTAGAAGATAGAGAATGGCCAAATGCTGCACATATGTCTACTTCATTAACTTGTAGCAAGTCAAGGAGCCTCTCTCTCTCTCTCTCTCTCTCTCTCTCTCTCTCTCTCTCTCTCTCTCTCTCTCTCTCTCTCTCTCTCTCTCTCTCTCTCTCTCTCTCTCTAAGCAGAAAGGTCTGTCCGTAGGCCGGTGTTTTCTAAATTGCTTGATGGGACAGTGCCATCGTGCTGGTGTAGAGGTGGACTTGCATCCTCTGATGAATATTGCTCCTGCTCTTTGATCAAGCTGCACCAGCAGCCTCTGCAGCCACTCTGGCTGATGACACTTTTATTTGTGTGTTGCTCTACGTCTGAGAGGTAGTCAGACCTGCAGCATCCCACTCTCTCTCTCTCTCCACACACACTGATTTACCTAGACTCTTGTTGATAAATGGATGCCACACACACACACACACACACACACACACACACACACACACACATACCCACAGGGAAGGCACTACAATGGATCAGGGAATACCTGTCAGGAAGACAACAGCGAGTCATGGTACGTAGCGAGGTGTCAGAGTGGGCGCCGGTGACGAGTAGGGTTCCACAGGGGTCAGTCCTGGGACCGGTGCTGTTCCTGGTATTTGTAAACGACATGACGGAAGGAAAAGACTCCGAAGTGTCCCTGTTTGCAGATGATGTGAAGTTGATGAGAAGAATTCAATCGGACGAGGACCAGACAGAACTACAAAGGGATGATAACAACGTGTAAAATACTGAGAGGAATTGACAAGGTGGATAGGGACAGAATGTTTTAGAGATGTGACACAGCAACAAGGGGTCACAACTGGAAGCTGAAAACTCACACGTGTCGCAGGGATGTTAGGAAGTACTTCTTCAGTCATAGAGTTGTCAGGAAGTGGAACAGTCTGGAGAGTGATGTAGTGGAGGCAGGATCCATACATAGCTTTAAGAAGAGGTATGGCAAAGTTCATAGAGCCTGGAGAGAGTGGACCTAGTAGCAACCAGTGAAGAGGTGGGGCTAGGAGCTATGAATCGACCCCTACAACCACAATTACATGAGTACGATAATACACAAGCGTCATGTAGGCGCGGGATGACTCGTACTGGTTTACCACCTCTCTGTAAATATAATAACCTGTATGTGGAAGCTAATGTACTTCCATTATTTAAAGAAGATAAAAAAAAACCAGACCAATGTCCTTATATTCGTTCACTTATCACCGTGTTCCTTCAACATTCCTGTGGTTTTATATCTATCACCGAGTGTTTTATATCTATCACCGAGTGTTTTATATCTATCACCGAGTGTTTTATATCTAACACCGAGTGTTTTATATCTATCACCGAGTGTTTTATATCCATCACCTAGTGTTTTATATCTATCACCGAGTGTTTTATATCTATCACCGAGTGTTTTATATCTATCACCGAGTGTTTTATATCTATCACCGAGTGTTTTATATCTATCACCGAGTGCTTTATATATATCACTGAGTGTTTTATATCTATCACCGAGTGTTTTATATCAATCACCGAGGGTTGTGACTCCACACCGTGTTGCACTACCTTCCTCTGTATTATTTAGTCAGTTACTCTGTTCCACTTCTTTAACGTGATCATCTTCATCTTACGCTATGCTACACATGTATCATTATCTCTGATAATGATTATCTCTGATAATGATTATCTCTGATAATGATTATCTCTGATAATGATTATCTCTGATAATGATTATCTCTGATAATGATTATCTCTGATAATGATTATCTCTGATAATGATTATCTCTGATAATGATTATCTCTGATAATGATTATCTCTGATAATGATTATCTCTGATAATGATTATCTCTGATAATGATTATCTCTGATAATGATTATCTCTGATAATGATTATCTCTGATAATGATTATCTCTGATAATGATTATCTCTGATAATGATTATCTCTGATAATGATTATCTCTGATAATGATTATCTCTGATAATGATTATCTCTGATAATGATTATCTCTGATAATGATTATCTCTGATAATGATTATCTCTGATAATGATTATCTCTGATAATGATTATCTCTGATAATGATTATCTCTGATAATGATTATCTCTGATAATGATTATCTCTGATAATGATTATCTCTGATAATGATTATCTCTGATAATGATTATCTCTGATAATGATTATCTCTGATAATGATTATCTCTGATAATGATTATCTCTGATAATGATTATCTATGATAATGATTATCTCTGATAATGATTATCTCTGATAATGATTATCTCTGATAATGATTATCTCTGATAATGATTATCTCTCTTCAGCTGTTACCTCGCCTTGAGTCCCTCACTCACTCACCACAACACTGGCGAATGAAGTCTTCTCGCCCAGGCTTTTCAGAGCTATAGTAATTATTAGTAGTAGTAGTAACAACAGTAGTAATACCGCTAGTAGTAGAGAAATAGTAGTGTTAATAATAGTAGTAGTAGTTATAGGAGCAGTAGTAGAAAAGAGAAAAAAGGCACAATACTGTAAAGAACGAAGACACACAATACCGTGACTGGAACAATATACAAATAACCCACACACAGAAGAGAGGAGCTC
Organism: Cherax destructor; assembly: GCA_009830355.1. Classification (NCBI taxonomy): domain Eukaryota; kingdom Metazoa; phylum Arthropoda; class Malacostraca; order Decapoda; family Parastacidae; genus Cherax; species Cherax destructor. The sequence continues at coordinate 392,747 of WNWK01000356.1, forward strand.
ACCACGACGTTTCGGTCCCACTTGGACCACTAAAAAAGTCACAGTAGTAGTAGTAATACTAGTAGTAGAATTGATATTATTATTATTTTTGTTATTATTTATATAATAGTAATATTAATAATAATCATTATTAGTATTATTACTTTTATTATAATTATTATTATTATGACTTTGTAACATCACTCAACTTTTAAGAGGTGTCCTAGAACGCCTCTGATAAATTAATAAGTAAGTTTTGATGAGAATCTGTGTTACCTCGATATATAGACCAAGAGGTCAGTGTTTCTCAAAGTATATACACTGAGACTCGACTAATACCTCAGTGTATATACACTGAGACTCGACTAATACCTCAGTGTATATACACTGAGACTCGACTAATACCTCAGTGTATATACACTGAGACTCGACTAATACCTCAGTGTATATACACTGAGACTCGACTAATACCTCAGTGTATATACACTCAGGACTTACAGTATCCTTGACTGGTGGTGTACAACCCCATTATCCGGCCAGCCAACCTGATGGGTAATAAAGATAAGAAAGGGAGGTGAGAGTGAAAGATAAAGAGAGTGGAAGGTAGAGGAAAACTGGAAGATGAAAGTGAAGTGAGGAAGAAGAGAATGATGGAATTATTTTGTGCCTAATTATTATAAATGTAGTAGAAAAGCAATGAAGATTGACTCTCTCTCTCTCTCTCACACACACACACACATACACACACACACACACACACACACACACACACACACACACAAGACTTCACAATATAAAGCTTCTGCGTCTTTACCTCTGCAGAAATAGTGGTCACCATCACCACTTCTAGCAGACACGGTGATCACCATCGCTAATAGCAGTGGTGCTAGTTCATCATTACTACTAGCAGTGTTCCTAGTTCATCATTACTACTAGCAGTGTTCCTAGTTCACCATTACTACTAGCAGTGTTCCTAGTTTACCGTCACTACCAGTAGTGATGCTAGTTCACGATCACTACTATCAGTGATGCTAGATCACCATCCCTGCTAGCATTGGTGCTAGTTTACCATCACTACTAGCACTGGTGCTAATTCACCGTCACTAACAGCAGTGGTGCTAGTTCACCATCACTACTAGCAGTGATGCTAGATCACTACTAGTAGTGGTGTTAGTTCATCCCTACTAGCAGAGATGGAGGGTCACTACTACTACTACTACTAGCAGTGTTGCTAGTTCCTCATTCCTACTATCAGTGGTACTAGTTCATTACTACCAGTGTCACTAGTAGTTCTGTGATAGTATTAGTAGTATATAACCGTTAGTTGGGTCACGAGTCTTGCACGTGATCAATGTCTGTTATCAGCCTTTCCTGCTGACCTAAGCAGTGTCAAGAGCTCAAGCTAGAATATGAACGCCCCTTGCTGGGGAGCGTCAGTTCTAGTCTAGAGAGCTAGGCTAGGCTACAGGCTCTGAGAGTACTCCCATATATATTTCCACCAATACATCAGATTCCAACCAAACCACGTCTGTGTTTATTATCCAAATCTATGAGAAGAACCCCCATGACACAAGTGGTGTTCACCAAAACTACTAGCATTGTTGTTAGGTAGCTATCACTAGCAGTGGTGCTAGTTCACCATCCCTACTTGCAGAGATGGTGGGTCATTACCACTGCTAGCAGTGGTGCTAGTTCATCACTATCAGCGGTGATGTTCACAATCACTACTAGTGATGTTAGTTCACCATCACTACTAGCAGTGATGCTAGTTCATCATCACTACTAGCAGTGGTGCTAGTTCACCATCCCTACTAGCAGAAATGGAGGGTCACTATGAATACTAGCAGTGGTGCTAGTTCACTATCCCTACTAGCAGTGGTGCTAGTTCACTATCCCTACTAGCAGTGGTGCTAGTTCACTATCCTTACTAGCAGTGGTCTAGTTCACTATCCCTACTAGCAGTGGTGCTAGTTCACTATCACTTATAGCACACAAAATGCTTGCTAAAAGGGATAACTGGCATAATGGGCAGATGGATCTTCAACTTAGTAACCAATCGAACATAAAGAGTAGTGGTCAACAGAGTTAAGTCGGAGGCCGGGAGACTTTCAGCTCTGTTCCACAAGGTACTGTACTCTTCCCCCTCCTGTTCATCCTCATATCAGACATAGAGATGTAACCCATAGCATCGTGTCATTATTTGCAGATGATACTAGGTTCTGCATGAGAGTGTCATCAATTGAGGACAGGGTAAATCTCCAAAAAGATATAAACCAAGTTTACCAATGGGCAACGGAAGACAATATGATGTTCAATGAAGACAAATAGCAACTAATCCGTTATGGAAAACTGGAGGAAATAATAACTAGAACTGAGAATACTACAAACTCTAATCACACAATAAAGCGGAAAAATAGCGTGAAGGACCTGCGAGTGGTAATTTCAGAGGATCTCACCTCCAGGGAACATACCATTGTCACTATCACAATTGCGAAGAAAATGATAGGATGGATAATGAGAATCTTCAAAACAAGGGATGTCAAGCCAATGATGATCCTTTTTAAATCACTTGTTCTCTCTAGATTAGAATACTGCTGTACATTAACATCTAAATTCAAGACAGGTGAAATCGTGGGTGTAGAGAATGAGCAGGAAACATTTACTGCACATATAAGTTCCGTCAAACACCTTAACTACTGGAAACTCTTGGAAGCACTTGACTTGTACTCACTGGAGCGCTGGCGAGAAAGATACATCATAATCTACACTTGGGAAATCCTAGAGGGACTGGTCTCAGATCTGCACACGGAAATCACTCTGTACGAAAACAAAAGACTTGGCAGACGGTGCAACATACCCCCAATGGAAAGTAAGGGCGCCATTAGTACACTAAGAGAAAACGCATTAAGTGTCCGGAGCCCAAGACTGTTCAACAACGTCCCACCAGGCAAAAGGGAAATTACCAACAGATCACTGGCTGCCTTCAACAGAGATATGGACGGATAACTAAGGTTAGTACCTGACCAGCCGGGCTGTGGTTCACACGTTGGATTACATGCGACCAGCAGGTCTGATCTACTGGGAGGCCATGTCAAGGCTGAGCCGCGGGGGCGCTGACCCCCGGAACACCCTCCAGGCAGACTCCAGGTAGGTAGCAATGGTGCTAATTCACCATCACTACTAGCAGTGGTGATAGTACACATCACTACTAGCAGTGCTGCTAGTTTACCATCACTACCAGAAGTGGTGCTAGTTCACCACCACTACTAGCAGTAGTGCTAGTTCACCATCACTACTAGCAGTTGGGCTAGCTCACCATCACTACTAGCAGTGGTACTAGTTCACCATCAGTGTCACGCTCGCGTTACGGAATTGTGGACAATTTCCTGCATGTAATGGTACCAATGTGAAGGTTGTTACCACAGTGAGTGTGATGTATGTCTACCCAGTCAGTGGTGTGCCCCAGGGGAGGGTATTGCAGGAAATGGAAGGAGAGGAAAAAGAAGGGCAAAGGATGGGAAGGGAGGGGAAGAAATAAATTTGGAAGACAGGGAGGGAGAGAAAGGTGAGTAATTGAAGATTTGGGTGTTTGACTGAGTGATTCCTACGGGTTTATCGCTCTTCCACTCCATAGAGTAAGTTGGTGTGTTTTAGTGTCTGTACGAGTCCAGAGAGGTGGTCCCTCGTGTTCCATAGCTTAGCCCACTCTACCTAAAGGCTAGCAAAATGTCGAGGTTGAACTATATTTCAACCTTCCTAGAAGAAGAAGAAAAATAAAGAGCAAGAACAAGAACACGGAAAAGTCCACAAGGAACGTGGAAGACTGAGATAATCCAACTTGTAAACGACATTTAGCGAACTGATAAGCATATTAAACCCATCAACTCAGTTTCCAGATAATTTGCCTAAATTGATCAAAAAAAATTTTTTTTTTGGAAAATGAGCATTATTTATGTATTGCAGTACTAGCACGTACATTCTTGCCACCATAGCAAATTAAAAGAAATTTATATAATATCAAAACGCCAGAAAGAGATAAGTTTTCTTAATTTTTGCTTTACAATCCTGTGAGAATTATTTGTTAGAACTGGCAAAAGTTGGGTTAACACAGCCATGATCAGAATAATGGCCACGAGTTAACCGAACTTTAATCTAAGTAAGCAATATCACTTTTGGGAAAGTTTAAAGCCGATCGGAAGTAGCATTCTCAAGTTACTGCATGGAAACCAATATTACAATTAGATAAATAAAATTAACAACTTAGGATTTATACAGACAAAAAAAATAGCCCAAACATTCCTCTAACATAGTAGAGCAGTGATTCTCAACCAGAGGTAAATTTACCCCTTGGGGGTAAAAAAATTACATGACAAGGGGTAAATATTTGATGTACCTGATAATTGAAAAATAATTCAATTAGCTTTCATTTTGTAAAATTATGTGTGTGTGTGTGTATGTGTGTGTGTGTGTGTGTGTGTGTGTGTGTGTGTGTGTGTGTGTGTGTGTGTGTGTGTGTGTGTGTGTGTGTGTGTGCGCGTGTGTGTGTGTGAGAGAGAGAGAGAAAAAAAAGAGACAGAGAGAGAGAGAGAATGCTAAGAATGTGAGTGTGTGTGAATAAAAGTCATATGACTAATTCTTAATTATTCATAATTATTTCTTTTTGTATGGAAGTAAGAGGGTAAATGAAGAAATATATCAAGCCGAGGGAGTTAATGATGGAGTAAAAGTTGAGAATCACTGAACTAGAGTAAAAGTTGAGAATAATTGAACTAGAGTAAAATTTGAGAATCCTTGTACTAGAGTAAAAGGTATGAAGAGTTAATCTCAAAATATTACACGGGAACTAGTAATCATATATTTTTTTACTAAAAAATAAGCAGGTTTGATCCTTCACAGCCGGAAATATTACGAGGTTAATGATCTACAACACCGACTACTAAATACATAAGACACACGTACAACACTTGGTTATATTCGTTAACGAAAAGTTTCTCCTGGTCACCAGGCTTCTTTTACTGTATACCTCTGCATGTAAACACTTCAACGCCTCTCACAGATAACTTAATCATTAAAATATAGATTAAAGTGTGGAAAGCATTTACAGGATATTTTTGCTTGGCTCTTGCAATAGCTATAATTTATAAAGACGAAAGAAGGTATGTATATTTATCTATCTATCCCTCTGTTTATCTGTCTATGTATTTATGTACATATGTATGTATATATGTATGTCTGTATGTATGTATGCTATGTATGTATATATATATATATATATATATATATATATATATATATATATATATATATATATATATATATATATATATATATATATTCTTATTTCAACAAACCGGCCGTATCCCACCGAAGCAGGGTGGCCCAAAAGAAAACCAAAAGTTTCTCTTTTAACTTTAGTAATATATACAGGAGAAGGGGTCACTAGCCCCTTGTTCCCGGCATTTTTGTCGCCTCTTACGACACACATAGCTTATGGAGAAAGAATTCTGTTCCACTTCCCGTGGAGATAAGAAGAAATTAACAAGAACAAGAACTAGTAAGAAAATATAAGAAAACCCAGAGGAGTGTGTATATATATATATGCTTGTACATGCAAGTGTTGTGGGACCTAAGTGTATATAGAAGTAGCAAGACGTACCTGAAATCTTGCGTGTGTATATATATATATATATATATATATATATATATATATATATATATATATATATATATATATATATATATATATATATATGCAAGACAAGCTACAGGGGTGGAAATCTTTAGCTCAAGTACTTTCACACTTCTGAGTGCGTCATCAGGAGCTATGTAACGCTGTAAGGCTGCAACTGAAGGAATGAGGGAACATTTTCTCATAATAGCGCAGTTCGGGTCTGTCATCTGCTGCAGGCACTCTCAGAATGTGGGCCACTGGTCGGTGTCACACCCAGCACTACCACCATCTCTATCTCCCCCATATGGGGTAAAAATGAGATGATGAAATGTATTCTTTTTCGACCCCCATATGGGGATGGTGGTAGTGCTGGGTGTGACACCGACCGTTGGCCCACATTCTGAGAGACCCTGCAGCAGGTGACAGACCCGCACTGCGCTATTCTGAGAAAACTTCCCCTCCTTCAATTGCTGCCTTGCAACATTGCATAGCTCCTGATGACGCACTGAGAAGTGTGAAAGTACTTCAGCTAAATATTTCCACCCCCCGTGGCTTGTCTTGTATAGTTAAGATCGCCTGTCTTCGATTATTATTTGCATACACACACACACACAACATATATATATATATATATATATATATATATATATATATATATATATATATATATATATATATTCCCATTACATGCTCGGATAAGAATTTTTTAGCTTCTAAAAATGCATCCTAAGACGTAGACGTGAACGTAAGGTTTCAGATAGACTGAAAATAAACGCAAATGCAGTAAGACTTCCCTGAAATCTCTAACAATTTACGTCGCTTGTATACAACACTAGCTTTAATTAGAACAAAAAAATTGGATTACTTCATCATCAAAAACACGCATTCACAAAACAGAGAAAAGAAACTTTAAAGTCTGGTGTTTTATGGAAGCGCTAATGTCCTCAGTTGGCCATTTAGATCTCCAGATTCAGCCAATATAAAACCGTGAAATAGGTCGTCTGAGAAGGGAGTTGTTAGAGTCCAGGAGGAGGAGGAGGTGGTCCATTACTGTGCACTGACGGCATATTTGTTAAGTTAGGGCTTAAGTGCACCAGTAAGAAATCTTTCGTTATTTTGGGTTCCTGTTTTAACATTATTTTATTTATTATTAAGTCACCCTAGCCCTCTCCCGGAATCTCGTTATGCTGAGGTATATTATGGTAAGGCATACTACGGTAAGGTATACTATGGCAATATATACTACGGCGAGGTATTCTACAGTGAGGAATACTATGGTAAAGTATACAACGATCAGAGTACAACGGTAAGGCATACTAAAGTACACTGCAGTAAGGTATACTAAGATATATTACTAAACGTTTTAGTAAGGTGTGTCCTGGTCTGAGGTTCATCGCTTGTTGCCAGTCTTTGTAAATTTTGTAAGTGTATCTCGGAGATGCCAAAGTCATACTTGTGAATAAAGTCCATCCTAGTGATTCCTGAGGACATGGCTGGTTCAAATGGTCAATTTTATTTTGTGTAAACGTTGTGGATAATTTTAACAACATTTCAAGAGAGGAGCACCAAAAATGATTTGTTATTTACGTTCAGAAAGAGAGCAATTATTTAATGTTTGCTGCCCACACAGCCGTTGCATTGATTACAAACATCAAATGGATTCAGATTTATTTTACCAATAGAGATGCTCTACCCTGACTTGTTCAGCGAGGAATCCCATCGGCTGGTTCTATTTTGCTTTCAGATAAAGGATATCGCAGAGGCTGTCCAGTCAGTGTAAGATTTCATTCCTGGCCGACAACTCTGTCTTTGACATACAGGATATCTCTAGGTCTTTTACTGAACACCTGCAAATGTGAATATCTAGAGTCCTCCAACAAACACAACATTGTCCGAATTAGTTAGCGTCCTACAACAAACACAACATTGTCCGAATTAGTTAGCGTCCTCCAACAAACACAACATTGTCCGAATTAGTTAGCGTCCTACAACAAACACAACATTGCCCAAGTCACAGCTGCCCTGCCATGTGTTCAAGTCTTTGAACACTCCGACTGTACTCTTCCTGCTACTCTTTTGGACTCTGACGCCACGGACAAGACTAACTTGAAAACAGTAGGTGATTAAGCCGCTGGTTGGCAGGATGGAGGAGACTAATACCTATGAAGCATCCTTCCTCAGTCTGTTCTTATTTAACTTAGTCAATTTATTTCAGCCCTTTGGAGTCCTCACCGAGGCTATCTTCTGAGAAGAACTATCTACCTCTAATTGCATTAATTACTGTCGTGCATTATCTAGGTGTCTGTTGCACCCATTATGTCTTTGTTTTCAAATCTAAATGCGTATGCGTATATATATATATATATACATATATATATATATATATATATATATATATATATATATATATATATATATATATATATATATATATATATATATATATATATATATATGCAAAAGATCAGTAAACAGGTGATATCAAAATATGCAAGAACACTATGAAAAATAGAAGAATTCCAAGCGCTTTCGTGACTACTCACATTATCGTGAGTAGTCACGAAAGCGCTTGGAATTCTTCTATTTTTCATAGTGGTTGTCTTGCATATTTTGATATCACCTGTTTACTGTGATTTTTTGCATATATATATATATATATATATATATATATATATATATATATATATATATATATATATATATATAATTTCAAAATCCACGTGTGAAGACGCACAACACATGTCTCTGGATAAATGACAGTGGATACAAATCAACCGTAGAGGAATTAGGTAATTCCGATGCCTCCCTGATTGCCTTACCATTATCCCCTCTTCCTTCACATCAGGGAATGAATTGACAAATCAAATTCTATCAGAATATTCAGTGGGAGTGCACGACCTCAGCTTTACTAGTCGTTCCAGCCAATGGCAGGCTTCCCTAGCTCAAGTACAATTACAAGTCATAACAATTTCTCACAATCAATAAAGTCGGAACATCCCATCAAGCAGATGATTGCTAGCTCCAGGAAGCGAGGTCTCAATAAGAGATCGCTCTTCTGTAGCAGCTCTCGTCCTTCGCTCTCCTGCAGTGGCTCTAGTCCTTCGCTCTCCTGTAGGGGCTATCGTCCTTCGCTCTCCTGTAGTGGCTCTCGTCCTTCGCTCTCCTGTAGCTGCTCTCGTCCTTCGCTCTCCTGTAGCAGCTCTCGTCCTTCGCTCTCCTGTAGCAGCTCTCGTCCTTCGCTCTCCTGTAGTGGCTCTCGTCCTTCGCTCTCCTGTAGTGGCTCTCGTCCTTCGCTCTCCTGTAGTGGCTCTCGTCCTTCGCTCTCCTGTAGTGGCTCTCGTCCTTCGCTCTCCTGTAGTGGCTCTCGTCCTTCGCTCTCCTGTAGTGGCTCTCGTCCTTCGCTCTCCTGTAGTGGCTGTCGTCCTTGCTGCTGCTCTTGTTAAAACTGTCAACAGCTGCTTTGTGACAAGGTGTTAGCCAGTCAGTATAGTAAGTTCTGCATCAGTGTACAACCTGAAAAGCATGCCACGCAGCACTCATTAAATCCACTGCCTTCTTTCTCTTTTTAATATATATATATATATATATATATATATATATATATATATATATATATATATATATATATATATATATATATATATATGCAAAGCAACCACGGGGAGTAGAATGACAGCTCTAGGCCTTTCGTGTTGCAATCAACACATCATCAGGAGCTTGCAAAATTGCAGGAAAGAGGAGGATGTCCACGCAAGTACGTTCCCATAGGACGTCTTCACATGGAGTGAGTGAGGGAGAGAGGGAGAGAGAGAGAAGGATACCGGAAGTGCCCCCAGGCACACCAGCACCCACAGCCAGAAGGATGAATATTATAGCATCAGAAATATCCCACAAGCATTGATATTGCAATAGCCTAAAGGGAATTAACGTGGCAATAATAAAAAATTCGGCTACTCCATGCTATGATATCAGTAACTTTACAAACATAAGTTTATTGTCAGTGATATAGAAGTCATTGGCAATTATGGGGCAACCACCTGCAGGACCAAATGGAATGGGGAGGCGAGAAAACGTTTAGATTTAAAGGGAAGACGTGTCAGAGTGTCAAATGCTTTCCTACAAACCAAGAATAAGCAACCGACCCATCCTTGTCTTTCTTGCTTGATTTCCGTTATTCCACCGAAGAACTCCAGTATGTTAGTAAACCACGACATACTTTCCTTAAATCCACGCTCGATTTCTGTAAAAAAAAAAAAGTCTTACCTCCTTATGTGTTCAATCCAGATTGTTCTACTTCCTGACAACTCTGTGATTGAAAAAATACTTCCTAACATCCCTGGGACTCATCTGAGTTTTCAACTTCTAGTTGTGACCCCTTAAAGCTGTGTCCCATCTCTGAAACATTCTTTCCCTCTCCATTTTATCATTTCCTCTCTGTATTTTATTCGTCGTTATCATGTCCCCCTATCCCTCCTGTCCTCCAGTGTTATCAGTTTGATTTCCATTAACCTCTCATTGTAGGACATACCCCTTAGTACCGGGACTAGACTTGTTGCAAACCTTTGCATTTTCTCTAATTTCTTTACGTGCCTGACCAGGTGTGGGATCCATACTGGTGCTGCATACTCCAGTATGGGTCTGACGTACACAGTGTACAATGTATTGAATGAATCCTTACTTAGTGTCGAAACGCTATTCTTAGGTTTGCACATATATGGTGCAGCAGTCATTTGGTAGATGTATGCCTCAAGGAGATGTACTTGGTATGATACTCACCCAAAGATCTTTTTCCTTGTGTGAGGTCTACAACCTTTGGCCCTCTAGCCCGTACTCAGTCTGCGACCTTCTTTGACCTTCCCCAGTCTTCATGACTTTGTACTTGGTGGGGTTAATTTCCATGAGCCAATTGTTGGACCACGCTTGCAGCTTGTCTAGATCCTTTGTAGTTCTTCTTGATCCTCGTCCGCTTGATTCTCCGCATTAGTTTCATATCGCCTGCAAATAGTGACACCTCTGAATTTATCCCTTCACTTATACCAGAATCAGCATCGGCCCTAAGAATGACCCCTGTGCAACCCCGCTTGTCACAGGCGCCCACTCTGACACCTCGTCACTTACCATCACTCGTTGTTTCCTTCCTGTCAGGTAGTATTTCCTATTCTATTACAGTGCCTTTCCAGTTATTAATGCCTGCTCCACTCGCTTTTGCACACGTTTCTTGTGTGGAACTGTGTCGAAAGTTTGTACTCCCCTATTTATTCATAGCTCCTGGCCCTCCTCTTTACTGGTCGCCACTAGGTCCAGTCACTCCCTGCTCCATGAGCTTTATCATATCTCTTAAAGCTATGTATGGTATCTGCCTCCACTACCTCACAATTTTCAAGCTATTCCACTTCGTGAGAACTCTGTGACTGAAGAAATACTTCCTAACATCCCTGTGAGTCATCTGAGTTTTCAACTTCCAATTGTGACCCTTTGTTGCTGCGTCCCATCTCTGGAACATCCTATCTGTGTCCACTTTGACGATTCCTCTCAGTATTTTATACGTCGTTATCATGTCCCCCTATCGTTTCTCTAGTTTCCTGATGTGCTTGGCCAGGTGAGGGTTCCAAACTGGAGCTGCATACTCCAATAGGGTTCTCTCTACTCCTTTGGGTGAACGAAGAGCTCGTTCGGGTCTTCCCATTGATTCTGTTGCCCTTGGATACGAAGCTTTCCTCTGCCTCCTTGCATTATGTGGTCACGTATTCTATTTCATTTACTGTTTTTCCCACCAGTTCTCTTTCCCACTGTACCTCATGCAGGAAATTCCTCATGCGTGTGTAGTCCCCCTCTTTTGTAGCTTGGCTTCTCCTGTACTTCTCGCGCTGTTTCATTCTCCACTCTGTGTGTGTGTGTGTGTGTGTGTGTGTGTGTGTGTGTCAGCGTGTGTGTGCCTGCCATACCATGTATACATAAATGTATACATGTTGGCATGATATTGTCACTACCTGGTTGTTAATTCTGTCACAACGATAGTGTAAAAACTGTTTATCAACAGACACAGATTCTGCCATGTTTTGCAATGATTTTTTGCGTCAAGTAATTAATTAAACCTCTATTTTGTTTTAATGTTAGTCAGCAATCACTAGAGTTTATGTGGCTCTAACAGTCACAGTGTCACATATTGTTTCTAGCTCTAAAACCTGAAACATTGCTTGATTTCCAAACCATGTAGCAATATTCCAGCCTAGATAGAACAAGCGACCTGAAGAGTGTTATCATGGGCTTGGCATCCCTAGTTTTGAAGGTTCTCATTATCCATCCTGTCATTTTTCTAGCAGATGTGATTGATACAATGTTGTGGTCTTTGAAGGTGAGATAATCTGACATTATCACCCTCATGTCTTTTACATTAATTTTTCGTTCTTTTCTATTTCCTCACGTTTTCCATATCGGAGTAATTGAAATTTCTCATCATTGAACTTCATATTGTTTTATGTGGCCCATTTAAAGATTTGATTAATGTCCGCCTGGAGTCTTGCAGTGTCTTCAATGGAGGACACTGACATGCAAATTCGGGTGGCATCTGCAAAAGGAAGACACGGTGCTGTGGCTTACATCCCTGTCTATGTCAGATATGAGGATGAGAAACTGGATGGGTGAGAGTACTGTGCCTTGTGGAACAGAGCTTTTCACCGTAGCCGCTTCAGACTTTATTCTGGTAATGATATATCCTGTAGGACTCACTAGTAACACCGTGGTAATGATGTATCCTGTAGGACTCACTAGTAACACAGTGGTAATGATGTATCCTGTAGGACTCACTAGTAACACAGTGGTAATGATGTATCCTGTAGGACTCACTAGTAACACAGTGGTAATGATGTATCCTGTAGGACTCACTAGTAACACAGTGGTAATGATGTATCCTGTAGGACTCACTAGTAACACCGTGGTAATGATGTATCCTGGAGGACTCACTAGTAACACAGTGGTAATGATGTATCCTGTAGGACTCACTAGTAACACAGTGGTAATGATGTATCCTGTAGGACTCACTAGTAACACAGTGGTAATGATGTGTCCTGTAGGACTCACTAGTAACACCGTGGTAATTATGTATCCTGGAGGACTCACTAGTAACACCTTGGTAATTATGTATCCTGGAGGACTCACTAGTAACACTGTGGTAATGATGTGTCCTGTAGAACTCACTAGTAACACAGTGGTAATGATGTGTCCTGTAGGACTCACTAGTAACACCGTGGTAATTATGTATCCTGGAGGACTCACTAGTAACACCGTGGTAATGATGTGTCCTGTAGGACTCACTAGTAACACCGTGGTAATGATGTGTCCTGTAGGACTCACTAGTAACACCGTGGTAATGATGTGTCCTGTAGGACTCACTAGTAACACCGTGATAATGATGTATACTGGAGGACTCACTAGTAACACCGTGGTAATTATGTATACTGGAGGACTCACTAGTAACACAGTGGTAATGATGTGTCCTGGAGGACTCACTAGTAACACCGTGGTAATTATGTATACTGGAGGACTCACTAGTAACACCGTGGTAATTATGTATACTGGAGGACTCACTAGTAACACCGTGGTAATTATGTATACTGGAGGACTCACTAGTAACACAGTGGTAATGATGTGTCCTGTAGGACTCACTAGTAACACCGTGGTAATTATGTATCCTGGAGGACGCACTAGTAACACCGTGGTAATGATGTATCCTGTAGGACTCACTAGTAACACAGTGGTAATGATGTATCCTGTAGGACTCACTAGTAACACCGTGGTAATTATGTATACTGGAGGACTCACTAGTAACACCGTGGTAATGATGTATCCTGTAGGACTCACTAGTAACACAGTGGTAATGATGTGTCCTGTATGACTCACTAGTAACACCGTGGTAATGATGTATCCTGTAGGACTCACTAGTAACACAGTGGTAATGATGTATCCTGGAGGACTCACTAGTAACACCGTGGTAATTATGTATCCTGGAGGACGCACTAGTAACACCGTGGTAATGATGTGTCCTGTAGGACTCACTAGTAACACAGGGGTAATGATATATCCTGTAGGACTCACTAGTAACACAGTGGTAATGATGTATCCTGGAGGACTCACTAGTAACACCGTGGTAATGATGTATCCTGTAGGACTCACTAGTAACACAGTGGTAATGATGTATCCTGTAGGACTCACTAGTAACACAGTGGTAATGATGTGTCCTGTAGGACTCACTAGTAACACCGTGGTAATGATGTATCCTGTAGGACTCACTAGTAACACAGTGGTAATGATGTATCCTGGAGGACTCACTAGTAACACCGTGGTAATTATGTATCCTGGAGGACGCACTAGTAACACCGTGGTAATGATGTGTCCTGTAGGACTCACTAGTAACACAGGGGTAATGATGTATCCTGTAGGACTCACTAGTAACACAGGGGTAATGATGTATCCTGTAGGACTCACTAGTAACACCGAGGGAATGATGTATCCTGGAGGATTCACTAGTAACACCGTGGTAATGATATATCCTGTAGGACTCACTAGTAACACCGTGGTAATGATGTATCCTGTAGGACTCACTAGTAACACAGTGGTAATGATGTATCCTGTAGGACTCACTAGTAACACAGGGGTAATGATGTATCCTGGAGGACTCACTAGTAACACCGAGGTAATGATGTATCCTGGAGGACTCACTAGTAACACAGTGGTAATGATGTATCCTGTAGGACTCACTAGTAACACCGAGGTAATGATGTATCCTGTAGGACTCACTAGTAACACAGTGGTAATGATGTATCCTGGAGGACTCACTAGTAACACAGTGGTAATGATGTGTCCTGTAGGACTCACTAGTAACACAGTGGTAATGATGTATCCTGTAGGACTCACTAGTAACACCGAGGTAATGATGTATCCTGTAGGACTCACTAGTAACACAGTGGTAATGATGTATCCTGGAGGACTCACTAGTAACACCGAGGTAATGATGTATCCTGGAGGACTCACTAGTAACACAGTGGTAATGATGTGTCCTGTAGGACTCACTAGTAACACAGTGGTAATGATGTGTTCTGTAGGACTCACTAGTAACACAGTGGTAATGATGTATCCTGGAGGACTCACTAGTAACACCGAGGTAATGATGTATCCTGTAGGACTCACTAGTAACACCGTGGGAATGTATACTGGAGGACTCACTAGTATGTATGGTACACAGGTTACTGACTCTAGTTCTTGCAACCACAAATAGGAGAGTAAACACACACACACACACACACACACACACACACACTCACACACACACACACACACATACACACACTTACACACACACATACATACACACAGATGAGTCAAAGGGATGTTAGGAAGTATTTCTTCAGCCATAGAGTAGTCAGGAAGTGGAATAGTCTAGGAAGTGATGTAGTGGAGGCAGGAACCATCATAGCTTTAAGACCAGGTATGATAAAGCTCATGGAGCAGGGGGAGAGTGGACCTAGTAGCGACCAGTGAAGAGGTGGGGCCAGGAGCTATGTATCGACCCCTGCAACCACATTTAGGTGAATTCATACACACAGGGCCAGGAGCTATGACTCGACCCCTGGAAACACAATTAGGTAAGTACACACACACACATACACACACACACACACATACACACACACACAGTGCAACTCCTCCTCCCCCTCTGCTCCCTCTATCTTTCCTGAGGATTTGATATCCGGGTGGAAAGATTGCATCTGTTATCATCCTGGTGAGTTTCGTTTCTGTAAGTGCTATTATGTCTGGGGATGTCTCCTTTATTCTTTCATGCCACTCCTCACATTTATTTGTTATACCATCTGCATTTGTATACCAAACCTTTAACTTCTTTTCTAAAACCGTAGTCTGGGGGGTATGTTGGGGTTGGGAAAGTGGGAGATCTGATGGGGAACTATGGGTGGTTGGTGGGAAGGTGGAGTTTGTAATGAGGTGGGTGGAATCATTGGGTATGGCATGTGTGTTTTGGGTTAGGTTGTTTGGTTGCATTGGGGTTGTCCAGGTTGGGGAACATCTGAAGGTGGTTGTATTAGAGCTTCCTCCTGGGACAGGAGAACCCAGACTCAGGAGGAAGCTCTAATACAACCACCTTCAGATGTTCCCCAACCTGACAACCCAATGCAACAAACACCTAACCCAAAACACACATGCCACCCAATGATTCCACCCACCTCATTACAAACTCCACCTTCCACCAACCACCATAGTTCCCATCAGATCTCCCACTTTCCCAACCCCACATACCCCAGACTGTTTAGAAAAGAAGTTAAAGGTTTGGTATACAAATGCAGATGTATAACAAATAAATGTGAGTGGATGAAAGATAAAGGAGACATCCCCAGACATAATAGCACTCACAGAAACGAACTCACCAGGATGATACAGATGAATCTTTCCACCCGGATATCAAATCTCAGGAAAGAAGAGGAGCAGAGGAGGAGAGTTGCACTGCTCATTAGAACAGGTGGGGATTTGAGGAAGTGGAAGGAATGGATGGAATGGGTGAAAGGGACTACATAGTAGGAACAATTCAGTCTGAGGGCCATAAGGTGGTAATTGCTGTAATGTACAACCCGCCACAGAACTGCAGGAGGCCAAGAGAAGAATACGACGAGAGCAACAGAGCAATGGTAGACACACTAGCCGAGGTAGCCAGAAGAGCCCACATGGGGAGAGCAAAGTTACTAGTTATGGGTGATTTCAATCACAAAGAGATTGATTGGGAAAACCTAGAGCCCCAAGGGGTCCTGAATTATGGAGAGCCAAGATGATGGATGTGGTACTGGAAAACCTCATGCATCAACATGTTAGAGACACTACCAGAGAGAGAGGTGGGGATGATCCAGCAAGACTGGACCTAGTATTCACCTTGAGTAGTTCGGACATCGAGGATATCACATATGAAAGGCCCCTTGGAGCTAGTGATCATTTGGTTCTGTGTTTTGATTATATAGTTGAGCTACAAGTGGAGAGGGGAGCAGGAATAGGAAGGGAGAAACGAAACTACATAAGGGGGGACTACACAGGCATGAGGAACTTCCTACAAGACGTTCAGTGGGAGAGAGAATTGGCAGGAAAACCAGTAAAAGAAATGATGGAATATGTGACAACCAAATGCAAAGAGGCAGAGGAGAGGTTTGTCCCCAAGGGAAACAGAAGTAATGGAAAGACCAGAACGAGTCCTTGGTTCAGCCAGAGGTGTAGGGAGGCAAAAAGTAAGTGTAATAGAGAATGGAAAAAGTACAGAAGACAAAGGACCCAGGAAAATAAAGAGATTAGCCAAAGAGCCAGAAACGAATATGCACAGGTAAGAAGGGAGGCTCAGCGACAATATGAAAATGATATAGCATCAAAAGTCAAGTCTGACCCGAAGCTGTTGTATAGCCACATCAGGAGGAAAACAACAGTCAAGGACCAGGTAATCAGGCTGAGAAAGGAAGGTGGGGAGTTCACAATAAACGACCAAGAGGTATGTGAGGAGCTCAACATGAGATTTAAAGAAGTATTTACACAGGAGACAGGAAGGACTCCAGGAATTCAGAATAGGGAGGTATACCAACAAGTACTGGATGAAATACACACAACCGAGGAGGAGGTGAAGAAGCTGCTATGTGAACTCGATACCTCAAAAGCGGTGGGACCGGACAACATTTCTCCGTGGGTCCTTAGAGAGGGAGCAGAGATGTTGTGTGTGCCACTAACACAAATCTTCAACACATCCATTGAAACTGGGCAACTACCTGAGGCGTGGAAGATGGCAAATGTAGTCCCAATTTTAAGAAAGGAGACAGACACGAGGCATTAAACTACAGACCTGTGTCACTGACGTGTATAGTATGCAAAGTCATGGAGAAGATCATCAGGAGGAGAGTGGTGGAGCACCTAGAAAGACACAAGCTTATAAACGACAACCAGCACGGTTTCAGGGAAGGAAAATCCTGTGTCACAAACCTACTGGAGTTTTATGACAAGGTAACAGAAGTACGACACGAGAGAGGGTGGATAGACTGCATTTTTGGACTGCAAGAAGGCGTTCGACACAGTTCCTCACAAGAGATTAATGCAAAAGCTAGAGGATCAGGCACACGTAACAGGAAAAGCACTGCAATGGATCAGAGAATATCTGACAGGGAGGCAACAACGAGTCATGGTACGTGACGAGATGTCAGAGTGGGCACCTGTGACGAGTGGAGTTCCACAAGGGTCAGTCCTAGGACCTGTACTGTTTTTGGTATATGTGAATGACATAACGGAAGGGGTAGACTCAGAAGTGTCACTATTTGCAGATGATGTGAAGTTAATGAGAAGAATCAAATCAATCGAGGATCAGGCAGGACTACAAAGAGACCTGGACAGGCTGCAAGCCTGGTCCAGTAAGTGGCTCCTTGAATTTAACCCTGCCAAATGTAAAGTCATGAATATCGGGGAAGGGCAAAGAAGACCGCAGACAGAGTATAGTCTAGGTGGCCAAAGACTGCAAACCTCACTCAAAGAAAAGATCTTGGGGTGAGTATAATACCGAGCACATCTCCTGAGGCACACATCAATCAGATAACTGCTGCAGCATACGGGCGGCTGGCAAACCTAAGAATAGCGTTCCAATACCTCACTAAGGAATCATTCAAGACTCTGTATACCATATACGTCAGGCCCATACTGGAGTATGCAGCACCAGTTTGGAACCCACACCTGGTCAAGCACGTCAAGAAATTAGAGAAAGTGCAAAAGGTTTGCAACAAGACTAGTCCCAGAGCTAAGGGATTGTCCTACGAAGAAAGGTTAAGGGAAATCGGCCTGACGACACTAGAGGACAGGAGGGTTAGGGAGACATGATAACGACATATAAAATACTGCGAGGAATAGATAAGGTGGACAGAGACAAGATGTTCCAGAGAGGGGACACAGAAACAAGGGGTCACAATTGGAAGTTGAAGACTCCTATGAGTCAAAGGGATGTTAGGAAGTATTTCTTCAGTCATAGAGTTGTCAGGAAGTGGAATAGCTTAGAAAGCGACATAGTGGAGGCAGGAACCATACATAGTTTTAAGACTAGGTTTGATAAAGCTCGTGGAGCAGGGAGAGAGAGAGAGAGGACGTAGTAGCAATCAGTGAAGAGGCGGGGCCAGGAGCTATGACTCGACCCCTGCAACCACAAATAGGTGAGTACAAATAGGTGAGTACACACACACACACACACACACACACACACACACACACACACACACACACACACACACACACACACACACACACACACACACACACTATCTCTCCCTTTCTCACACATGCAAAGTAAGGAGTTGTTCATGACATTGTACACCGTGTACGGCAGGCACATAGTGGAGTATGTAGCACCAGTATGAAACTCACACCTGGTCAAACACGTCAAGAAATTAGAGAAAGCGCAAATATTTCAACAAGACTGGTCCCAGAGTTAAGGGGGGTTAAGGGAACCCAACCTGACAACACTGGAGGACAGGAGGGATAGGTGGAACATGATAACGACATATAAAATACTGAGAGGAATTGACAAGGTGGATAGGAACTGAATGTTTCAGAGATGTGACACACCAACAAGGGGTCACAACCGGAAGCAGGAAACTCAGATGAGTTACAAGGATGTTAGGAAGTATTACTTCAGTCATAGAGTTGTCAGGATCCTGCCTCCACTACATCACTCTGGAGAGTGATGTAGTGGAGGCAGGAACCATACATAGTTTTAGGAAGAGATATGATAAAGCTCATGGAGCAGGGAAAGAGTGGACCTAGTAGCGACCAGTGAAGAGGCGGGGACAAGGAGCTATGATTCGACCCCTGTAACCACAATTAGGTGAGTACACAGACACACATACACTCACACATACACACACACACACACACACACACACACACACACACACCTCGTAATCTCACTCCTTTTCATAAAGTTTTTTTTCTACATGTTTTATTCCCGTTCATCTTGTCTTGCTCTCTCATTTTACTTATTATTTCTCCTGAGTCATTTTGTCTTCTGTTCTTCCCATCGGTGTTCCGTTCTCTTCATTGTTTATCCCTCCTCTACCTTTCCAATCACTGATCCACTTTCTTAACTCGCTGAAGAAACGATTTTTTCTTAAATCAAAGTTATTAACTGAAAGACACTGTGAAGGCTTCGAACCTCCGTCTTCCCAAAGCGAGATGGTTCATGGGTTTTTTAAAGGGGTTTAACTTTTATCAACCACACGAGGGTCATTAAGGCTGCTTTCCACCTTCTCACTACAAGATAGATGTATTCATATTGGTCTAGGCAATCACTTATCCGAGCAACGTTTCGATCTCTTGTATCAGCGAAACGTCTGTTTTCATGCATGTAGAATGCCTTCATTAAAACTAATTAACTTTCAGTGTAAACTATGTATGTATTTAAGAATCTTTTTCACGCTTGTCTGAAGTAATTTATCAGTCAGACAACTTCGTAACGTCAGTTTCCAACGTTAGATGAAAGAAATTGGTCTTTTACAATTTATATATTTCTACCAAATTTGTTGGACACTGATTTTTCCCCCTTCTCTTGTTTTCGTACCTCAAGTTTCCCTATATTTATGTTTACCCTTCTATATTAATTCCCTGGCCTTCCGTCTATCCTTCCCCCCTCTTATTTCTTTCCTCTTACTTCTTTTTCACACTTTACGAATTTATTTTCTTTTCAAAACGGTCGTTTTTGCCAACTTTTTTTCCCCTTTCCCCTCGACTTTGACACTTGCTCATACTAATCCCCTTTCGTCTCTCACTGAAGTTTCTCAGAATCATTTTCAGCATTGACTTCTCTTCGTCTTTATCCAAATTTCGTTCTGCCGAAAAGAGAGAAGGAAGGAACAAGTAATTTTTTTTTTTTTTTTAGGTAATCGTTATGTCGGTAAAAGGTTGTTTTGCGACGTGTCTCTTCTTCTCTCTCTCAGCGTAAGTAAATGGAAGAAGTGTAAACATCACGAGGACAAAGATAGTTTTGATTTTTCGTACCAAGTCGAATTTCAAATAGACACTGGCGATCTTAAATCATGTGTTGTGTTCTTGAAGATGGAACAATAAACACATAAGCAGTAAGTAGAATGTGATCCTTTTATTGACAACGTTTCGCCCACTAGGCGAAACGTTGTCAATAAAGGATCACATTATACTGCTTATGTGTTTATTTTTTCATTGTGTCGGTATTTTATGCCATTTATTTCCATTCTTGAAGATATTGAATGAGAGAAAGAGAGAGAGAGAGAGAGTACTGATATACAGATAGAGACAACGATAACCGAGACTCGCCAAGTCTGCTGACTACAAAAAAAAAGTAAAGCTGGTGCAGACGAAGCTTTTAATGTAACGTTTCGCTCAATGAGCATGAAACTCCACACAGAGCGAAACGTTGCCACAATAAAAGTTGGAGAATTAAGCTAAAAAACAAGAATCTTGAGACATTCAGTGACTGCCTGTGCTTCAGAGTGACTACAATAAGAAAAGGAAGAGATTAGACAACCATACAGAACCTGTTTTAATTTTCATATAAGATCCGAAGCAATTCTTAAAAAATCAGGGATTAGTAGAGGTGGGTTTTAGAAGAAACTGTCACTACAGACAAATGCGAAAACCAAACTACAGAAAACCGCAGACTCTGTAGCGATGAAAGATTACCTATTCGGAACACAGTGTGAAGACCCCACGAGGTACCATTAACTCAGGACATGATGCAGTGGGCATGTGTTGGGAGATCACAAGGAGACTCGTGCCAGCCAGGAGGAATGTTGATCTTGGATTTACCGGAGTTTTAGAAAAGCCAAAAAGAGGGGGAAAGAGAGCTTGTAAAAAGTAAGAGACATAAATGAAGACAGATGTAAATATGGTGATTTTTGGAAGGAATTTTCACAGATGGGAATATGATAAGAGTGGTAATCTAAAACTAACGTAACAGTTAACGATAAAGCTACGACAATATTTTTATTTATGAAGACAGGCACAATCAAAAAAGCATGTAATAATATTAAATAAGCAAGGAGGAAAATTCACTGAAATTGAGAGGCGGTGAGTGAGAAGCTAAACAAAAATTTCACGAAGGCTGTCTCAGGGAAATGAGTTTCTGGTCCCAGAAAGTTCGAAAGAAATTAGTCTAATGGCAGAAAGTTTGAAAAGTAAAAATGAACAACATCCAGACAATAGAAGAAGTAGTGATGGAAAACCAGAAATCTGGACTTAGATACACGGAAGTGAAATTGACAGACATTTTGACATGAGATGTGAAGGAATATATGACAAGAGCAAGGTGAACATTCAGGTGAGCTCCTGGATCGTTAGGAAATACTTGACAATGGGAAAGTGGAAGGAGGAAGTTGGGGCCTTTGTGGAAGATAAATTCTTTATGGAGATATGATGAAGGCGAAAGGATTACGAATATTCCATTTAGTCAATGTAAGTTCAAGAGGCACTCAAACAGCTCAATACAAAGGCTAAATATTGTGAAATTACTTAATAATTCAAGATGAGCAATGTTATGTCTTCCTCCCTCTCACCTCCCTCCCTTCATCCCTCTCACCTTCACTTACTCCCTCTCACCTCCCTCCCTTCATCCCTCTCACCTCCCTCCATTCATCCCTCTCACCTCCCTCTCTTCATCCCTCTCACCTCCTTCACTTACTCCCTCTCACCTCTCTCCCTCCCTTCATCCCTCTCACCTCCCTCCCTTCATACCTCTCAGCTCCTTCACTTCCTTTCTCTCACCTCCCTCCCTCCCTTCATCCCTCTCACCTTCACTTACTCCCTCTCACTTCCCTCCCTTCATCCCTCTCACTTCCCTCCCTTCCTCCCTCCCACTGACCTCCTTGCCTTCCCCTGCCCTCCCTCCCTCTTTCATCTTTGTCTCTCTCGTTCCTCTCCTTCCTGCCTCTCAACATCATCTGCTACCCAGCATCATCTCTTCCGTACCCCCTTGTTACCTCTCATCCCTGCCTCCCTCCTTACCCTCTTTTCCTGCCTCTCCGCTTTCTCTCTTCCTTACCTCCCTACTTCCTCTCCTTCTTGCCTCCCTGCTTACTCTGCTCTTTGCCTTCCTGCTTCCTATGCTCTCTGCCTCCCTGTTTCCTCTACTCTCTGGCTTCATGCTTCCTCTGCTCTCTGCTTCCCTGCTTCCTATGCTATCGGCTGCCTCTGCTTTCTGCCTCGCTGCTTCTTCTGTTCTGTGTTTTCTCTGCTGTCTGCCTCGCTGCTTCTTCTGTTCTGTATTTTCTCTGCTGTCTGCCTCCCGGCACAGCTCACAGAGGTGATCTAAAATGCATGGCTTCCTGTGGCTTTCTTGGTGGGCGTGATAGCTGGGCCAGAGACCCGTCTCACAGTTGTAGCAAGCAATGCCACCAAAATGAGTATTCCCTGACGATACCCCTGGTGTGTGTGTTGTGTGTGTGTTGTGTGTGTGTGTGTGTTGTGTGTGTGTGTTTTGTGTGTGTGTTGTGTGTGTGTTGTGTGTGTGTGTTGTGTGTGTGTTGTGTGTGTGTGAGTGTGTGTGTGTGTGTGTGTGTGTGTGTGTGTGTACTCATTTTTGGTTGCACGGGTCGAATCATAGCTCATGGCCACGCCTCTTCACTGGTCGCTACTAGGTCCTCTCTCTCTGCCTGCTCCCTGAGCTTTATCATACCTCTTCTTAAAGCTATGTATGGATTATGCTTCCACTACATCACTTCCCAGACTATTCCACTTCCTGACAACTCTGTGACTGAAGAAATACTTCTTAACATCCCTGTGATTCATCTGAGTTTCATCTTCCAATTATGACCCCTTGTTGCTGTGTTCCATCTCTGGAACATCCTGTCTCTGTCCACCTTGTCAATTCCTCTTACTATTTTATATATTGTTATCATATTATCCCTATCTCTCCTGACCTCAAGTGTCGTCAGGTAGATTTCCCTAGTAAGATATGCCCCTTAGCTCCAAGACTAGTCTTGTTGCGAACCTTTGCACTTTCTCTAATTTCCATACATGCTTGGCTAGGTGTGGGTTCCAAACTGGTGCTGCATACTCCAATATAGGCCTGATATACACGGTGTACAGGGTCCTTAACGATTCCTTATTGAGATGTCGGAATGCAATTCTTAGGTTTGCTAGGCGCCCATATGCTGCAGCAGTTATTTAGTTGATGTGCACTTTACACTTGGTGGAGTTGAACTCCAGGAGCCAGTTTCTGGACCAGATCTGCAGCCTGTCCAGATCCCTTTGTAGTTCTGCCTGGTCCTCGTCCGATTAAATTCTTCTCATCAACTTCATATCATCTGCAAACAGGGACACTTCGGAGTCTATTCCTTCAGTCATGTCGTTCACATATACCAGAAACAGCACCGGTCTCAGGACTGACCCCTGTAGAACCCCGCTCATCACAGGCTTCCACTCTGACACCTCGTCATTTTCCATGACTCGCTGATGTCTTCCTGACAGGTATTCCCTGATCCATTGCAGTGCCTTCCCTGTTATCCCTGCCTGGTCCTCCAGCTTTTGCACTAATCTCTTGTGTGGAACTGTGTCAAAAGCCTTCTTACAGTCCAAGAAAACGCCATCTACCCACCCCTCTCCCTCTTGTCTTACTGCTTTCACCCTGTCATAGAACTACAGTAGGTTTGTGACACAGGATTTGCATGTGCGCGGTGTGTGTGTGTGTGTGTGTGTGTGTGTGTGTGTGTGTGTGTGTGTGTGTGTGTGTGTGTGTGTGTGTGGGTGTATGTCTGGGCATTTAAATGCTCTCAAATAATTTTCTCCAGAATGTGACCCTTAGACTGTCAAACAGCTGTATGTTTACTGTCAAGGGTAAGATTGGCAGGATATGTCAGGAGACGTGTCTCTACAAAGGTGTTGTCTGTATCATACTTACTCATGAAGCTTTGTGCGGAGTCTGCCTCTATGACAGCTCTGTAGATCGTTGTTTCCTATAATTTCTTTCCTCTTTTTTTCCCAGATACCCGCTTTTCAAAAAAAAAAAAAAAATTTGTCTCTTCGAAGCATCACGAATGTCGATATCCTGTCTCCTCTTTTCGTTTTATTTTCTAATGTAATCAGATTGAATGTTTTTCTTTTTTTTTCCAAAGGCCATTTTCCTTAATGCCTGGCTCATTGTTAGGCTCGATCAGGTGTAATTGTACGCACGTGATGTACACGTTTTGTTGAACTGATATATGCACTGTATAAGATCCAATCACACATACCACAGAAGCTATTCATATGATGACTGGTATGGGTCTGTACCAATAATCTTGGTATTCTACAAACCCTAAGTTCCTTCTTGATTGAATCTTGCAGTCTCTGTCATCTTTGCAAGTTGCATCTCATATTATCTGCTCTCTTCTTCATATTTTGTAACCCTGGTAATGCTCAGGTTAAATTTAAGTAGCCACTTCTGTGACCATATATGCAAATTAATCTGGATCATTTAGAAACCATTCTCTGTTAACTGCAATAAATCACTCTCCACGTTCGCTATAAATCCTCCGCAAACAAGGAAACATAAGACTAACTCTTCTGTGTTTATTTGCCTGTTTGTAATCCCTCATTTTTTTTAGTTACTAGAGAGTTCATGTTCATGGTGTCCCGTCATCCAAATTTGTCAGCACAGTTGCCCAGGTTAGAACCGCACACTACCGCGGTAATTATTCACATCAGTGTTGTCACTCTTCCTTCTGCACTTCCTTCGTAATATAAAGAATGTGAACGCTGGTTCTCCCTACTCAACTTTACACACATTGCTGATCAAGACTTTACGTTATATCACGTTTCTCTAAAGACTGAACTTTGTCATATATGATTGAACTTGACAGACGTGACAAGGATCCGTAGTGAGCAAAATCTCGTTTGAATTTTAAGATTTGTTGTAAGTGACTGTATTCACTATTACTCTTACATATTGTCTGTTTCCAAATAATCATTCATTATCAATACTGTAGACAAGTTTTTTTTCTAAGCACCAGTATATGTTGTGTGTCAGTCTGTCTCTGTGTCGCTGCTCAGTGATTGCTGCTCAGCTGTCAGATTCTCAGTAGATTAGAGGTTTCTTTTTCTTCTCCTTCTTTTCTTTCTTCCCTCTTCTTCCTCTTCTTCTTCTTCTTCTTCTTCTTGCTGTTATAATAATAATAATAATAATAATAATTATTATTATTATTATTATTATTATTATTATTATTATTATTATTATTATTATTATTATTATTATTATTATTATTATTAGTAGTAGTAGTAGTAGTAGTAGTAGTAGTAGTAGTATTTGTTGGAAAGGTTCAATAATTTACGCTTGGCGGTGCGTAACAAAGCGAACAGTGGAAGCCTTGTACTGTAGCATGTTTCATAAGTCGCTATATCCGTGCGTGATGTTAAACGCAAAGCTTGCTGGAGGTTCAATACCCCATCCGCAAATTGCGGTTCGATCTGTGTTACAATCAGCCTGTTTGGAAGACCAGGTGAGACATGTTCACAAAGTAAAAGATACTCAGGAAGAACTGAGAGTAGTGGCACAACTCTCATCTTGGACTGTCTTTTCGGCTATAATCTCACCTCCTTGACTTGTTCTCCTCGTTCTCCTCTTCCTTCTTTCCTCCTCCTCTTCTCCTCACCCCCCCCCCCTCTCTCTTGCCCTCTTCCTCCTCCTCTTGCAGTCAAATTCCCCGCCACTTGCCTGTACATGACAGTGAGCCATCCCTGCCTCCTCCCTGCCTCCTCCCTGCCTCCTCCCTGCCAGTAATACGCTCCGCCTTCGTGCGTTTGATTAGGGGTAAAACTTTTTCCCCACCACCTCGACGATTACCAATTGTTCTTGGATGAAAAAGTTGAAAATCAGCTGATCCTGCCAGCTCAGACAAGTTGATTAGGGAAGTTGGTAACTCCAAGAAACAGCCAAGACTTGGGATGGAGTAGTGTGGGAGGGAGAGATGGAGGATGGCGTGGAGGAGGAAATTTTGAGGGAGTATTCGGGTAAGAAGTTTAATGGAGTTTGAAAGGATTGGGCTGGACAGGGAATTTGAGGGAGTTTTCTGGGGAATAGTTGGGGCAACTAGGGGAAGGAATTGCTAGGAACTGGTGAAGGAATTTGATGGAATTGTTGGTGTGATGAAACATGAGGCAGTGTGAGGGAACATGAGGCACTGTGTGGGATCACGAGGCACTGTGAGAGAACATTAGGCACTGTGAGGGAACTTGAAGCAGTGGGAAGGAACATGAGGCAGTGTGAATGAACATGAAGCTCTCTAAAACTCTCGCTTCACACGGCGAGTGTCCGGATTCGATTCCTGGAGAGGCTATAAACATTGGGCGTGTTTCCTTACACCGGTTGTCTATGTTTCTCATCAGTAAAATGGATTCCTGGGAGTTAGTCGACTGGTGTGGGTGGCATCCTGGGACAAAACTGACCTAATTTGCCCGATATGCTCTGCATAACAAGCGGCTTTTTATGTAGTAGTATGTCTGATGTCAGCTAGGACTGTATACCTTGTACATGTACTTGTAGAAATAAAGACATTATATTATTATTATTATTATTATTATTATTGAGTTTCGGTATGGTGGATGTATTGAAGGGAACGTCTACATCAAGGTGGGTGGGGGATGTCGTTTGCCTGTCAATATCTTTGTTTTAGATGAAGATATGATGAGACCTGATCGATTACAAATTGCTTTAAGTTCGTTAAGAATGGTACTCATCTTCTTATGCCCTGTTGTATGGATCATGATGTCATCAGCATAGCTTATAGCTATATGTTTAGGTGAGGCAGGTAGAGCATTTAGGAGAGCAGAACATTAAATAGCATGGGACTAAGAACTCCTCCCTGTGGTGTACCTAGGGACATTTCTTTAGGCTCGCTTCTTAAGCTTTGTTAAAGGACAGAGGATACTCTGACAGATATCTCATTATCCAACTGAGCAGGCTACCACCAATATTTATTTTGGCTAGGTCATGTAGTGTAATGGTTCTGTTTGCGATTTCAAATGCAGATTCTTAGATCAAGAAATGTGGTAAAACTAGTAGAGGTGTGTGCAGTGAGAAAGATGGAAACAATTCTGCACTCAATTTCCTTTCATGAACCCACAGAAAGTTGGTGTCTGATTCTGTACTATAATATGTTAAGTATCATTCATTCAAATGTTTTACAAAGACATCTACTTAAGGAAATTGTTCTAAATATATCAGGCTGTTGCGGCTTAGGGGAAGGCACAATGAGACTATTGGTCCAGTAAGGAGGATGCACACCCTCGATGTAACTGATATTAAACAATGCAGACAAAGGGTTATCAGGGACCTGTCTTAAGAGTCCTCGGGATATAATCCTCTCCAGGAGCTGTTGATCCACCTTTATTTAATGCATTATCTAATTCATACTCAGTGAAGGGACGATCACTCTCATCAATATTTTGGCTCATAAAATTAAACAATTTCGAAGCACTCTCTAGTTTTTTTTTCTAATATATGATGGGAGATTTTCATGCCTTATCGTTTAGGACCAGTTATTTATGAGGTCATTTGCTTTTTCAAGAGGAAAGAGATGAGCAACATTACTAGTCTTTTTCCTGGATATTTTATTTATACCTTTCCAAGGCAAACTTAAAGGGGTAGATCTATTTAACACGCTAACAAATTGTTCTTATTCCTGTTGTCTAATTTCTTGCTTTCAATTTTTGCATTTGTTAGTGCAGCTTGGAACGTTCTGAGCAGGTCTGGAGTTCTCATTCACGGTAACAATCCTCCTAGCTGCATGTGTTAAATTGAGTAGTTGTGGGTCATTTTAGTATTTATAATGGTATTTGTTGTCATTTATGGTGGAAGATAAATATCGTCTTTTTCTGTTAACTTGATCTATGAGCACAGTCTCAATAGTGGCAACTAAATCATCATTAAATTTTTGTGTGCCAGTGGGCTCGTAATTCTTATAATGTTGATCAAAGTAGTTAATGAAGTTATCTCTGTGTTGTGGGTTAAGAAGAAGTTTTCTCCTTCTGTATTTAGCTCCTTGATTGCTGGAGATTTGTTCAAGACTGACAGTTGTGAGTCTTGGGAAGTGATCAGACCGACGATCATCAGCTATAACAGAGTCATGCATCGTAAATGATACATTAACTCCAAGGCACAGATCTAATATGATACTATATATGTAAGTTGGCTCAATTGTGCCCGCAATTCGAACATTATCAAACTTACTGAGAAATTTCATTAATTTAGTTTCATTGATGATTGTTATAGACCCACCAATATTGTTATGTCTGGCATTAAAGTCTCCAAGAATGAGGGTAGGTTCACTAATGATGTGGTCTGGTCAAAGTTGGTTCGCTGGAGCATAAAGATTAAAGATGTTTATGGAAAAGATGATACTGCATGTTTACTCAACTCTGCAAGGCATGGAGTGAATGTGGCAAGTTCTTTAACATCATACAACACTTGGTTGACCTTAAGTTATAAGCTGTATATCCAGGCAACTCTGGTAGAGGTGCTCCAGCTTGTAGTCTAGATTTCTGCAAACAGATGACATCAGTATTCTATGTTGCATTAATATAATGTAAGTCAGGCAACTGTTTCCTGAAGGAACCAATGTTCCATGACAAAATATGTAATCGATCCATTGTAGTAAGTTATTACAATCTCTTTCTCATAAGATAGTAAGACTATTATGCTTGGCTACAATGTGCAAACACTTCAGAGCAAATAGCATAGGTTGTACATTTTCATTTTCATAACCTTTTTCTTCAAGCATTTCCCGGGATTTTGCCAGCACATTCCTAGGCAATGTTTGAAGCCAAGAGCCATTGACTTCTTCCTCACAAATTGCAACTAGCATGGGTAAGCCAATGACCAGGTTCCAGTGGGAGGAGATGTTGCCTTCAGAGTGGCTGTCGTGAGTCTCTCTGCGAGAAGACTAGTGACGGGGGCCAACTCCGGCGCAGGACCTCTAGCGAGGAGTAAGTGAAACAGCCCCAAGAGAGTATTATGCAATTACTGGTAATAATAATATGTTACAGGCAGTGTAAGGGAACCTGAGGAAGTGTGAGGGAATATGAGGGAATACGAGCGAGTCCGAGTGAACACGAGAGAGTATAAGTGAAGATGAGTGACTGTCAACTAGGCGTGAGGGCAGACAAGCTTACAGAACGCACGTTCAACCAGGCTGTTGTTAATTTAACACGCCTCGAGGAGACAGAACCACAAATGGAAGACAGAGAACGAAGAACGGGGAATATAAGATAGTGTTAAAATAGAAGGATCCAGATTAGAGAAGTGAAAGGGAAAAGAAAGCTGAACGGAAAAAAATATAGAAAGGGGAATGAGATAGAGAGAAGAGGGAGAGTGAGAGAGAAAAAGAGAGCGAGAGAGTTTCCAGGAAAAAGACATATGGAAGGGGACATGAAAGTCCACACTGAGGCTTTTAACTGAAAAAATAATCTATTTCCATGTTGATTAACAATTACCATATATTCTCTAAACGGTTGAGTCAAGGATGGTAAAGCAGAAGGCTCTCTCCCCACCCTCCACTCAGGCATGAAAACACATTATAAAATATGTTGTACTTTACTGGAAAAATAGCTTAAAATTTACAGGAGATAGAAATTTATGGAAGGCATAGAGTACAAATTACATATTCTTTTCAGTACTGTACCTACTTCAGCTACAGGGTTACATACAGAACTGTCTGTACCTGCGGTTTTACTTTTGGTTGTCACTGGTTCTAGTTCTAGATTCTGTGGTGCAGGTGGATACATAAAGTTGGATATCTTGAGAAACTTTGAAGCGAGCAGCAGGACACAACTGATATGACTTGTATTCTCACTCCTCTGCCTCTGCTTCTGCCTTTGTTATTATTAACGCATGTGACTCATTGTTAGCAGCAAGTAGTATGTTTCATTCTGCTGTATTGCGTTCGCAAGGTAAAAAGGAAATCTTTTACATGCTTTCGCGTTGCCTCTCTTGCCTTGATGTTTCCTTCCACTGTTTCGAGTTAATGACATCACCTCACTTCCTACTGGAATATATAAAAACCACTCAGTATCTGAAAGGTTTTAATAAGACCCCCTCGAAGTCTCCGGTTCCTAGGAGAGAGAAATCGAGTAATTGATTTGAGGTTTATCTCCTCTTTTGAGTAACATGGAGACCAAAACCGGAGGGCATATTTAAGATGATGTCTGACAAGCCCATCTTAAAGTTAATGTGGTGTCAGGTACTCTGTACTCGAAATTTCTAGATATCAAACTTATCCATTTCACTGGCTCTCCTGCTCGCTCATAGGTACTGTTTGGCGTCTTAAGGTCGCAACTTATGATACATGTAAGGTCCCTCTCTTCACTTGTTTCGATTAAACTGTTGCCAAGCATTTTGTATTCATGTCTGAGATTATTCTACCCAAAATTCATTACTTTTTCACTTGTCAACATTGTAACTTATCTTCCAGGTCTCCGACCACAGCGCCAACCTCACCAGATCAACCAAGCTGTTTTAAATGCTATATATACATTTTCCTAGTTATACGTCTTCATTAAATTATCTCCGATATTAGTCCTATTTGGATATGGATTGGACCAAGAACCGATCCATGTGAAACCCATTTTTTTTGTCTAACTTCACAGACACTCCATCGTTCAGGACCATTCTGATTCCTGTCTGTGAGCCAATCACCTTTCCAGGCATATTTTGTCGCCTTTACTATGCGCCTTTATTTTAGTAAGCAATGTCTTCGTCCCAGCTCCTCTGGTTTAAATATATATATATATATATATGTATATATATATATATATATATATATATATATATATATATATATATATATATATATATATATATATATATTATATATATATATATATATATATATATATATATATATATATATATATATATATATATATATATATATATATATATATATATACATATATATATATATGTCGTGCCGATTAGGTAAAACTGGTCAATTAGCAAGAACTCATTTTAAATTAAGTCCTTTCTAAAATTTTCTCTTATACGTTTAAAGATATATTTTTTCATTTATGTTAATGTAAAATTTATAATTTTGTACCAAGAGAAACTTTGAAAACCTACCTAACCTTATTACAACAAGCGCAATTTAATTTAGCCTAACCCAACTAAATATATTTTAGATACGTTTACAATAATTTAATAATAAACAAACACAATGAAATATATTTTTTCGTTATGTTCAGAATGATTTTGGCGAAATTATTGCATACACAAATTTTCACTTGTCTTATATTGCAAGATGAGCGTTGCTATTTAAGCCAAAATCGCAAGTTTTACCTAATCGGCACGACATATATATATATACGTATATATATATATATATATATATATATATATATATATATATATATATATATATATATATATATATATATATATATATATATAAATAGTTTGGGAAATATATATATATATATATATATACACTAGCTGTACCCGGCCACGCGTTACTGTGGCTAAGTCTGGTTAAATGTGTGTGTGTGTGTTACAGAGTGACAAGTACAACCATAGTGCAAGTGTCCCACACAACTCTACGG
>WNWK01000356.1:432500-495000 GCA_009830355.1 Cherax destructor
TGCAACCGTAACGGGGAGACTGCAAAGTATTCTCGTTGTAATGCATTTGGAAAAAATAAAGTGTTTCCTCCACATTTGCTGAACTGATACATTTTAAATGCTGTAAATTCCTGAAGTAAATCTTCAGATTCATCTACGCTATATTTACTACACAAATTTACAATTATTTCTTCGTATCGTCGGCAGTAATTGCAGGATATTTCAACAAAATTTTGAAATTTGACTACGGCTTTCTTATTGCCTCTTATTTCCCAGAACATAAAAAAACATTAGTGTTGTGCTGATCTGATCTCGTTAATGCCATTCTCTGGCTCTTTCATTCTCGGACCTCTTCCTAAACATTCGTCTTTATCTTTCTAATATTGAGGCTGTTATACCAATATTTTCAGCAACTACAGCACATTCTGATGGGATTACATCCCATTTATTTCGTCGATAAAATTATTCCTTCATCAAATTTTCATTTTTTTAACCTCATTCTCTGTTGATGAATTTCTGACTTTTAGACCTTTGCTTCTGTAATCAGTGATTCTGGAAAATTACACTGAAATTGAAGCCATAAAGACGATCTCTAAAAAATATTTATTGATAAAAATTGAACGCAAATCGGAACGAGACTCAAAAGATAAGTATAGATATCTGCTCTAGCATTTCAGCTACTTGTGTTACTTGTTGAAGATGAGTAGCAAGCAGTGTAACACACTCAGGCTGACCAATGTATGTCTGATATATCATGTAGGGAACAATAGTCTCGGCTAATATATTAAATACAAACGATCCTGGTCCTGGCGACCATAGTAAACACAGGCCTCATGGACCAGCTCTGTTCCTCTCCCCGTACGCTCCAGGATCTCAGTATGTTTTCTTCTTTACAGTGTTAGTGTCCCTAATACGTTTCACTCCTTATAATCCTGGTATCCCTAATACGTTTCACTCCTTATAATGTGCTGGTATCCCTAACACGTTTCACTCTGTATCATGCTAATAATAATAATAAAAATAATAGTGATGAAACTCAAACCCAAAAATAAAGCAGAGCTTCTCTCACACGTCTTGGGGTTCTGTCGACACTGGGGTCAGTGGGGGTTCTGTCGACACTGGGGTCAGTGGGGGCTCCATCAGCAGCTGGATCAGTGTTGTTGTCTACAGGAGTTCCCTCAGCTACTGGATCAATACACTTGTTCACTTGAGGTCTAATAAGCTGACTGCTCAATACTCTCCTCGACTGGAGTTTCAGCGGCAGTAGGATCAATACCTCCTGAGCATCGTTGTCGTTGCGGGCCAAATGATATGACAAGCAAAGCACCTAACGTCCTCTGCCTCCAGCCTGCTTCATATAAATTGCTTAAGAGAGAATGGGGCAGTAGAGGCAGCATTTGAGAGAGAGGCCATAACGTCAGGAATTTAGGCGGAGAAGAAACATGTTAAGTGTACCACTATCATGCTGTCATATCAATTTGTGTCTGAAACTCTTCTTAACCTCCCACAGATTTGCTCCAGTTACCTGGTTTGTATCACCCAAGTGAGGGGCACTCAGACTGTTGTGTCTAGCAGAGCAGCAGTTTATGGGAGTCTTAAAAGTAATGGTCGATTGTACGAGGGAATACACTTAGGTGATAACTCTGAGCATAACAAAGAGGTTCTCGTCCGTGATACTGGGTTCTGATGCTCTTCTGGAAACGATATAAGAGAAACCAAGATCAATTTCCTTAAAGATACTGCTGTAGACGCCGCTCTGCAGTAATCATATTAATTATGGACGGTCTCTTGAATTTAAATTCAATTATGACGAGGCTGCCATACATTATCGGCGTAGGTTCAGTCTCGTGTAAAACACGAACAATAACGTGATTTTATCGACCAGTAGAGGTACCCTCCTCTTACGTGGATGAAAATTGACTACTATACATTACCCTATGAGTTTAGCGCTTCTCTATGAAGGTATGTTCTTTATTGATTGAAAATCTAACAACAAACGTGAAAACATAACCCAAAAAATTGGTTATCATTTCATGTAAAATATTAATAACTTCCTAAACTTTCTCCTTAAAATGCACTTTAGAGGGCAAGTTTGCTTAAAAAATAATAATTATATGTGAACTTAGCTGGAAAGTGTTGGGAGGCAAAGGAAAAATTCTTACACAGAAGCTGAAGTACAGGCAAGAACAGAATGAGCCCAATGGTTCACTCTGAGGTGTAGGAAGGCAAAAACTAAAAGTGCTAGAACATGGAAGATATGGGAAGCAAAGAACACCAGAGAATAGGAATAGTGAAGCAAGCGGAAGAAGAGCCAGAGTGGAATATCTGTGGGTGAGAAGAGAGGCTGAGCCACAGTTTTTAGAATGACATAGCATCATAAACCAAATCTGAACCAAAGTTGATGAACATTCACATGAGACGGAAGACAACCGGGAGGGATTAAGTAAAGACGCTGATGGAAGGAGTTGAGATCACTAAAAATGACCAGGAAGTCTATGAGGAGATGAACAAAAGATTTAGGGAGGTATTCTCAGTGGAATCAAGAACATTTTCAGAGAATCAAAGAGAGAGAGAGAGAGAGAGGGAGCGAGAGTGTGCACCAACGAGTCCTCGACACAATTCGAACAAGAGGAGAGGTGAAGAAAATACTGAGTGTACTAGATACCTCAGACATCTCCAGCAGTAATCTTCAATGAATCGATTGAAACAGGGCAGCTGACAGAGGTCTGGAAAACAAAGAATGTAGTCCCAATATTCGAAAAAGGGGACAGACAGGAGGCATTGAACTACATGCCAGTATCACTAGCATGCATAGTATGTAAGGTCATGTAAATGATGATCGGAAAAGAAGTAGTGGAGCACCTGGAGGAGTGTATTTATAAACAACCAACATGGATTTCGAGATGGTAAATTCTGTCTCACAAACCTTCTGGAGTTCTGGGAAAAGGTTACTTAAGTTAGGCAGGAGAGAGAGGGATGGGTAGACTGTATATCTTTGGATTGCAAGAAGGGGTTCGATTCAGTACCCCACAACAGACTAGCATACAAGCTAGAGGAACGGGCAGGAATTACAGAGCAAGCTCTACAGTGGATCAAGGAAACAATGGAAGGATAGACTTAAAGCTCTCAGAACTGTTGTAGGGTATAATTCCAAGTACTGTGCATATGTTACACACTAACAAGGACCAAGGACCGTTTTCGAGTCACGTTGGGCCACCATGTTGCCAGATAGATTAGGTAAGATTCATCAGGAAAAAGAACAAGTGTTTCCTGACGCGGGTCTCAGTCTTATGATGACTTGCTACTGGAGCTTTTTGGTCATCTGACCGAGTCCTTCCACTGGCTTACTGGTCCTCCCCTTTAAAAATGGTAAAATGATATTGCCGTGAAGCATGAGACTGGAGCGCCTCATATGAAAGACAGATCTTGACACCCGTGGTACAGTAGGATGAGCATGAACCCTAATGAGGAGTGTGCTTCAACAAGGTGTAATGCAGTAGAACACTGGCTCAGACCTGAGTGAACCTTTAATGATACGGTGAACCCAACTCACTGAGGACTCGGAGATTCAGAGAGGTGACAGGTCGACAGAGAAGCACAGCTCCCAGAATGGTAGAGTCACAAAAGTAGAAAGGACTTGTCACTTGCGTAAAATCAGGTGGAGAAGAAGAATTCGCCTTTTTTTTTTTTTGACAAGGCTTTAGCAGCCTGTTTATTCCATCAAAATTCCGCTGGTCCCATCAAAACACTCGGGCTCAGATGACAAAGGAACACCCACAACAATTACCATCACAAAATCAAGATAGGTAAGAGCTGCAAAAAGAATTAAAAATATAATGAAGATAATTATCGATTCCAAACGGACTGTGAAGAACCACGTAGTAAATCAAGGCGGCCAGGAAGCTCACAACACTTAAATGCATCTCGCATCTGCTCGACAGTAGAGGCTGCAAGGCTCTGTTCGAGGCACAGGTACGCTCACACCTTGAGTATGCTTCACTTTCTTGGACTGTCTATCCTCTGTCTCACCTACGATTTTTGGACCCGGCCTAGACAGATCTGTCATTCCAATAAAGTCTTTAACACTGGAGGGATGTGGACAGTATTACTGTTATGTAAAACGCTCATATTGGCAAAGTACCACATTTGGCTCCACTCCGCAGACAGCGAAATGTGAGTTACACAACAAGACGGGCAGCAAAGAGCAACTTCACTATAACTGTACTCTTCTTAAGAACATCACTTCATCTGAAATCATTTATTCCCAGGACGACTCGAGTCTGGAACAAGTTCGTACAGCAGAACGACATCAACGAGAAGTCAGCTAACCAAATGATATCGCTGGCCCACACATGGTTCCAACTTCATCCTATTTCCTCGTTGTGTCTCAAAGCAAAAAAAAAAAAAAAAGGCTTTCAAATGAGCTGAGGTAAGTAAAAGCTCTTTGCTTGTAAACAAAGGTAGGAACACTTAACCTAACCCAGAAAGCCTTTGTTTAATAAAAAAGGAATGACTACTCAAGAATGTCAAAGAGCCAAGCAGTCAAGTGATTCCCTCATGACTTGTTGCTCAACAAGTCACTATTATCCCAGAATGTAGCGTGATGAAAGGCTGGTAAGCGGCGCTAGAGTTTGCATACCTCTGCAACAAGCCTTCAACACTCACATGACCCCCACCTCAGTCACACTCCCACCTCAGTCACACTCCCACCTCAGTCACACTCCCACCCACAATAAATTACGCACGTACAAGTGAAGCTTTCCCTCATAGTAACTTATCCCAACCTAAACTAATCTAATCTATCCTAAGCTCTGTCTATATTGTAAATAAATTGCTTTCGTAATTTAACTTTATGTAACACGCAAAATAATATTTTAATGTTACGGGTGTGTTAGGTTGTCCTTTGTTGTTGAATAGTATTTTATATGCAAAATATGCATAATATATTGCTGGAATGGTACACGGTCTGCTCTTTGTATCTCTGTACTTTATGCTCTTCGTGTATAAACGATGCAGTCTTTCATTTCATCCTTAACATTGCCTCTCCATTTATTACACGTGTTTAATTCTCGTCAGTTGTTCTGGGGAGGATCGCATTGTGACTCTCACATATTTTAAACTTCTCTTCCCTGAATAGATTTTTTTCTATCTACTCTTCCTCAAATACCTAAAAATCGCTTGCGCAGTAATAAATGATATTCACGACAGTAATCGTTTCCCTTCTTATTACTTCTCATTTTTTCAACCACTTTCCTCTTCCTCGACGTTCTCAGAGTCAATTCTTTCGTGCAAATTTACTTTTCTAAATCCACCACAATTCTTTTCCCTGGCCCGATTAAATCTCTTCGTATCCAAGGTACTTTTTGCAGCTATGGTTGTGGCACCCACTGGATTATCAGTTTTGACATCTATAAGACTCACATTCTGCTGAAAATAATCCTTCACCACAAAATTCCAATGTTAAGCAAAAAAAATATAGGCTAGGCAGCCTGTCCTAAAGAGTTGTAATCGTAAATAATGTCTGGTCTTCGACTATTGGCTCTTCCACTTGCAATCTGAGAAGCGTAAAATAGATACGTAAAATACGCGTGAACAAATATAAAGTATTTTATATGTAGTCATTAAACCAAAAGACAAATATAATTTTTTTTGAAGTCTCGGAAGCATGAAGAGACACGTTAACAAAACGACGATGAAATAAATCTCAAAATGATTTACAAATAATTCACATCTTGGTGATGAAACTTTAGTCCGTCTTAGATCTTTTTCAAGACGCCTGAAAATGGCCCAAAAAGCACCGAAACATTCTCTAAGTTCCCTCTCAAAACTGAAGGTAATTTAGGGACTGTTCCAGCCACAATTTAGTGACTATTATTCTACAACTCATAAAACAATAACACAAAAAATCGTAAATAACACAAAAATTAAAATCAGATATTCTCATCGTCTGACATACCGATAACTAAGGACAACAAATAATTAATGTGTTTTATAGCAAGCATAATATACATATGGCAAAACATATACGCTTATATCATATAAATAGCTGTGACACAAAATTTAAAATCCCTGCAACAAATAGTTGTTGAGGTGCGTTGTTCATAAAATATTTTTAATTAGAAACAAGTTACTTTAGTGGGAGAATTTTATAAATGGAAATAAAAGAGTTAACCATGCAGAAGTGAGCCGGGTAACATGCACTTTTTATGCACTCTCTATGTATACGTTATTTAAAAAAAAAAAATCTTTATTTTTTAACGTCCAAATACGTCTATATAAGTTTTTTTCTAAAAATCGGGCGACTCTATTATATATTTCAAATAAATACACACACACACACACGCATAAATAGGCGGGGCCAGGAGCTATGAATCGAACCCTGCAACCACAAATAGGTGAGTACACACACACACGAAAAAAATACAAAGTTTGCAAGACTGGTCCCAAAGCTAAGGGGAATGTCCTAAGAGAAGAAATCAATGGAACTCAACACGACAACACTGGAGGACAGGAGGGATAGATGGGGGGGACATGATAACGACGTATGAAATACTAAGAGGAATTGACAAGATGAACAGGGACATAATGTTTCAGAGGAGGGAAATAGGGAAGAGAGCGCAACTGGAGGTTGAAAACTCAGATGAGTGAAAGGGATGTTAGGAAGCATTGTGTCAGCCTTAGAGTAGCCAGCAAGTGGAACAATCTGCAGAGTTAAATGGTAGAGAAGGCATCCATACATTGCTTCAAAAAGAGGTACAAAAAGGCTCTTGTAGTCGGGGGAGAGAGTGGAGCTAGTAGCGACCAACGAAAAGGCGGGGCCAGGAGCTGTGACTCGACTCCTGCAACCACATACAGGTGAATACATATAGGTGAGTACACACACACACACACACATATGTATATATATGCAAAACAACCACAGGGAAGCGTTGAATCATTCAAGTCCCAACCGGTGGTTTTGCATTTTTTATCGCTTGTCCGCGATTTACTGCATTAAATATATATATATATATATATATATATATATATATATATATATATATATATATATATATATATATATATATATATATATATATATATATATATATACTACACATGTAGTGCGTAATAAGCCGAATTGGTCAATTAGGCTCAACTGCAGTAAACGTTGACGCTTTCCAAAATGTTTTTTTCTTTGGATAAAAAAAATTAAGTTAAAATTATGTATTCTTTTTATTTTGGCTCCAAAACCAACCTAGAAACTTGAGCTAACAAAACCTAACCTAACCTTGCCTAATTAATTTATTTTAGTCTAATTCTACTAACTATATCATAACCCGGTTTATACTGATTGAATTAAAGTGAACGAAATATATTTTTTCGTTTTGTTCAGATCCATTTTTTTCACAGATTTATTGCATAATCAAATTTGCACTTTGTTGTAATGAAAAACATCAGAATAATCGTTGTAAACTTGTCAGAGGTCAGATTGTGTGCTCTTGACTATTTAAAATACATTATTGAAACATTCCCTTAATATCGATCGTTCATAGGAAATGATTATTTTGCTATAAAATGGGCAAATGGCTGAGCTGTCTGCTACCAGCTTTTCTAGGTACCTTCTTCACTTCACACATCACCTTTTTCTGTGTACCTTCTTTACTTCACACATCACCTTTTTCTAGGTACCTTCTTCACTACACACATCACCTTTTTCTAGGTATCTTCTTCACTACACACATCACCTTTTTTCTGTGTACCTTCTTTACTTCACACATCACCTTTTTCTGTGTACCTTCTTTACTTCACACATCACCTTTTTCTGTGTACCTTCTTTACTTCACACATCACCTTTTTCTAGGTACCTTCTTTACTACACACATCACCTTTTTTCTGTGTACCTTCTTTACTTCACACATCACCTTTTTCTGTGTACCTTCTTTACTTCACACATCACCTTTTTCTAGGTACCTTCTTTACTTCACACATCACCTTTTTCTAGGTACCTTCTTCACTACACACATCACCTTTTTCTAGGTACCTTCTTCACTACACACATCACCTTTTTCTAGGTAATTTCTTCACTTCACACATCACCTTTTTCTAGGTACCTTCTTCACTACACACATCACCTTTTTTCTGTGTACCTTCTTCACTACACACATCACCTTTTCTAGGTACCTTCTTCACTACACACATCACCTTTTTCTAGGTACCTTCTTCACTACACACATCACCTTTTTCTAGGTACCTTCTTCACTTCACACATCACCTTTTTCTAGGTACCTTCTTCACTACACACATCACCTTTTTCTGTGTACCTTCTTCACTACACACATCACCTTTTTCTGTGTACCTTCTTCACTACACACATCACCTTTTTCTGGGTACCTTCTTCACTACACACATCACCTTTTTCTGGGTACCTTCTTCACTACACACATCACCTTTTTCTGTGTACCTTCTTCACTACACACATCACCTTTTTCTGGGTACCTTCTTCACTACACACATCACCTTTTTCTAGGTACCTTCTTCACTACACACATCACCTTTTTCTAGGTACCTTCTTCACTACACACATCACCTTTTTCTGGGTACCTTCTTCACTACACACATCACCTTTTTCTGTGTACCTTCTTCACTACACACATCACCTTTTTTTAGGTACCTTCTTCACTACACACATCACCTTTTTCTAGGTACCTTCTTCACTGCACACATCACCTTTTTCTAGGTACCTTCTTCACTGCACACATCACCTTTTTCTGTGTACCTTCTTCACTGCACACATCACCTTTTTCTATATACCTTCTTCACTGCACTGGCCCATGTGGTTAAGACGTCATGTGATTTTCGCTCACCACGAGGCAGGGTCAAAGCTACATGGGTTCGAATCCTCGGCTAGTCGCAGTGTTGTGTTGTTATATATATATATATATATATATATATATATATATATATATATATATATATATATATATATATATATATATATATATATATACAGTTCATCTTCCCCACTTGCCAGCTTTCAGTGCCTTCTCTAAATCTCTCTAATTCACTCAAGCGTCGAAATTTTATGTTATAAATCAGCCGCGTCGCTGTCTCCTCACCGGCATCCCCGATAAACAGAATATATTTCCAAACTCTGGCGTCTAGCGCTGCCATTTCCCACCCTGTGTCACGAGGCTAAATAAACTTGCTTCTTTTTATAAACACTAAAAGAAAAAAATAAATAGGAAGTACAATGCAGCATTTTTTTTTTATTTCAGAGCTGAGGGATTTTCCAGGTTTATTTTTTTTTCACTTTGATAATGGAAAATTTGATCAGGACGCTGATAACTCGATAATAAAGTTATACTGGAAACATAAAGCGAGTTAGGGAATTTTTCGTGTTAGGAAGCACTGTGTAGAATATTTTTTTTATGCTCTATGGTTGGCTGTATGAAAAAGAAGACACAGGTTACAGAACAAGATTTAATTTGGAAAATGTTTCTCTGTATCTAGAGTTTTATAGAGCCTCTGACTTTACCTAGGTTTGACTTTACCTAGGTTTGACTTTATCTAGGTTTGACTTTATATAAGTTTGACTTTATCTAGGTTTGACTTTATCTTGGTCTGATTTTATCTAGTTTTCACTTTATCTAGGTTTGACTTTATCTAGGTTTGACTTTACCTAGGTTTGACTTTATATATGTTTGACTTTATCTAGGTTTGACTTTATCTAGGTTTGACTTTATCTAGGTGTGACTTTATCTAGGTTTGATTTTACCAAGGTTTGACTTAATCTAGGTATAACTTTATCTAGGTTTGACTCTATCTACGTTAGACTTTTTCAAGGCATGACTGCAAGACAGTCATTAACAACGCCTCTTCCTTGGACTACATCATTTAAGAATGCTTTAATCCCTAATGAAAAGATTAAGCAACTCTTAGTGTATATACTCAGAGGTACACATCTCTCAGTGTATATATTGAAAGAGATACACACCTGTTAGTGTATATAATCAGAGTGAAAAATACCTCTCAATACGTGTACAGAGACATACACAGCTATCATTGCATATATACTGAGAGACATATGGCTCGTAATGCATATGCACAAAGAAATATAGACCTCCCTGCATATATATACAATGAGGAATACACATCTCTCGTTTCGAAAATGCTGAAAAATACACACCTAAAATAAATAAACTCTTGGAGTCACATTGGTGTGTATGTATTAATAAATACACCTCCTGGTGTATATACACTGAGGGATACACACATCTAGGAGTGTATCCCTCTACACTAACAGATACACACTTTTTTATGCATATATCTTGGTGCTTAAACATCTTTCGCTGTATTTGCATTAGCAGATATTCACCTCTTGATTGATATGAACAGGTAGATTCACACCTTAGGTATGTATATATATACTGAGAGGAATCCACATCTAGGTGTATATACACAAGGGGATCCACACCTATGTAAATACACCACTGAAAAATATACAATTTATTTTGGGAGTATATGTTATGAGATACGCACAACTTACTGTATACTTTCGCAGACGTACTCCTATATATATATTATATATATATATATATATATATATATATATATATATATATATATATATATATATATATATATATATATATATATATATACTAGTCATAAATTTATGACCGTATATATATATATTTATATGGTCATAATTGTTTTAATTAATTCATCTCAAAGTTGCTATTAACTGAGTGTAAAGGAATCTTTCTAAGTTTGGAATAAGTATCTGTATTATCTAAAAGATTATTCATGTCGGTTCTCCCTTCCTATGAACACCTTGGTACACGTTTGATATTTAAGATTTTTAAAATCAAAGTTGTATTTAAAAATCTTGATACAGTAAAAAAAACTAGTGCTTAAAAATTCCCCCCAAAATGCTGATAGCTGTGTCTACAAGATTTCCTGTAGGTTTCCTGTAATTTCTCATGTTACGAAAGTCCTGTAAAAAATAATACGATATTACACATGTCCCATTATGATGCGGGTGGGATGGTCAAGGACTTGTCAAGCAGTTTAAATTCTTCCAAAATTTTATTTTGTGTAAATCAATCTATTTGGTATAACCATAAACCAATATTCATATTAAAATCAAATTTTTTTTATGAAGTTTGATTCAATTATATTTCTCTCAGCCTTTTGAAAATCAATTGGATGGTTAAAATCTCTCACATGAATAAACAGAACTTTAGACTCGTCCTGTTTTTATGCTATATTTATGTTGTTGTAATTTTGTTCAATACTTTTCCCAGTTTGACTGTAATAAACTATATTACATTTTTTACAGGAAATCTTGTAGACACAGCTATCAGCATTTTGGGGGGAATTTTTAATCACTAGTTTTTTTTACTGTATCAAGATTTTTAAATACAACTTTAATTTTAAAGTTCTTAAATATAAAACGTGTGCCAAGGTGTTCATTGTAAGGGAGAACCGACATGAATAATCATTTAGATAATACAGATACTTATTCCAAACTTAGAAAGATTCCCTTACACTCAGTTAATAGTAACTTTAAGATGAATTAATTAAAAATATTATGACCAACAATCAATGTTTACCACATATGTATGGATTAATAAAAACACAAACCAGGTAATTCAGCTATACCCATAATTAGCTCCATGGGCTCAGTTTCCTATAAATTATTTAAATTGTTAGTAGATATTTTGAGCCCAATTGTTGGAAAACTTTCTAATTTAATTATTAAATATAATATTGATTTAGTTGGAAAATAAAGCACCATGACTGATTTAAAAAGATTCCAATATGTTCCTTGGTAATATCAGCAGCGTTCTTCATCTGCGACGCTAGACTACGAGATTTTATCTATCACAACAACACGAGTTAGAACACAGCTCTTGGTCCCTTCTGCTTGAAAGCAGTCACCTGCGTGCTGCCGCCCACCACGCACTACTTGTACGTTGAACAGCGACCCGTTTCTCTTTGTCAAACTTGTTAGGTCTCGTTGATGATCAAACACGTT
Organism: Cherax destructor; assembly: GCA_009830355.1. Classification (NCBI taxonomy): domain Eukaryota; kingdom Metazoa; phylum Arthropoda; class Malacostraca; order Decapoda; family Parastacidae; genus Cherax; species Cherax destructor. The sequence continues at coordinate 444,502 of WNWK01000356.1, forward strand.
TTGACTGATTGAACCATTTATCAAAGAGCAGAAATCATTTCGGGGTGTGTGTTTCAGCGCCTGACCCCACTCACTTTCTCTGCTCTGCTTTCTAAACCTATTTCTTTCAACGGTGACTCGCTGCATGACTTTTGTTACGCTAACTAACTTTTCTTGGTACCTACATTCGCACCTACATTCTGAGGAGAACAGTTCAGGACTGCCATCTCACCTGCCTTAAAGTAGGCCCATTAGTACACAGGAATATTTCAGCCTGGAGAAAGAATGGGTAACCTGAGGAATATCATCATTGTCTTGGCATATCTTGTTTTGAAAAGTTTAGTTATCCAAACGATCATTTTCCTTACAATTGCAATACTAACATGGTTATACTCACTGAATTTGAGATCTAACATTATCACACCTAGATCTTTCACAATAAGCTTCGGCTCTACTGTGTGATTTAAATTTGTTTTGTACTCTGATCTCGTTTTTATTTCCTTGATTACCCCTTAAAATAATATTAAACATATTTAGAATTTTGAAATGATTGAAGGTTTTAGATAAAATGTAATATATACTAAATGGCTAGAGAAAATCGTGCAAACTTTTACATTTAAGTTTGAGAAGGTTATAAAGGTTTGTTTAATTTTTCGGCAATGTAAGCAAATTTTTGAGTGGTATAAATAAGTAAGTTTGATTTTATAAAACATTTTTTTTCCTCAAAATAGCAAATTGGAGACTATTAAGCCCAATAATAATAAGAAGAAAATCTTTATTTACTTCAAGTACATGTACAAGGTATACAGGCCTCTCTGACATCAATGACATACTACTATATAGAAAGCCCCTTGTCATGCAGAGAATTTCGGGCAAATTAGGTCCGTTTTGTCCCAGGATGCGACCCACACCAGTCGACTAACTCCCAGGTACCCATTTTACTGATGGGAGAACATAGACAACAGGTGTAAAGAAACACGTCAAATGTTTCTACCCTGGCTGAGAATCGAACCCAGACCTTCGTCTTGTGAAGCGAGAACTTTAGCCAGCAATATGAAATTGCATCTTCCTGAAGGAAGAACATACTAACACTGAAAGTTTCAAGCCTATTAGACCAAGCAATCTGCAGTTATCGCACGGAATCCAACAATTCCAACTATATTATCCAAATTTGGAAATTCGCATATTTACATGAAAAACAAGAGTCAATCCGAGTGTTGCTTCAAGAATGATACAGCAGAGTTAAAGTTCCATGCCCAATGGGAAGAGGCATTTCTCGCTCATAGAATGAAAATCAGTTCCACAATTTGTTTATAATAAAACTGGCAAACTAGAGCTGATGCAGCTCATTAGTAATGAAAATATTCGATTCAGAAAAAATCAGTCCAGTTCTAAAAGTTTCAAGGCGACATGAAGAAGCATTCTGCAGTCATCGTATAGACTCCAATGATTCCATTAAGTAGTTTTAACTATATTAATATATTGGTGAATTTACATATGCAGTTTTTAAGCTTATAGGGTAAGTGAACCGTCTCATAAAATTCATCAATATTAAAAGATTGGAGAGACCAGAAGAGATGTTCTTCAGTTACTAAATGAAAGTCACTATCATTGTTTTTCAGTGTAATAAGAAAGGAGTATCTTCCGGTGAGCAGAATACACCAGGGCTAGAATTTTAAAGTAGACCAGAAGAAGCCTTTTTCCAAAATCCAACGTCTCCAGGTTTTTTGCTTTGTTAGTATATTAGCAAATTTGATGACTAAGCTGCTTGTGCAAGACTTGCATATCTTTACTGAGGAGACGTTTCGCCAACCAGTGGCTTCCTCAGTCCACTCAAGAGAAGAATGATGACAGATTGGAAGGAGTTTGAGGTAAACACTCCCTCAGTCCACCATTTATCTACAATTAACAAATTTGTACTTTCAAAACCTACAGGTATAAGGTGTCATTAATAAAATGCATGAGGCAGAGTCCAATATCAATCTGATTTAACGAGCGCTTTCTAACATCAGTATTAAAAATTTAAAGCCGATCGGATGAGGCATTCTCACGTTGTAAATGAAAACCATGAAGGAAGAAGAAAAAAATCAGGCAACCACTTAAAGGCATAAAATATATCGAGAAATTTGCCTAAAATAATTGATGGGATCCGACATTTATGGAGAATGACGGGTTGCAACAAATTTCGACGAGACGGGAAATATCACGAAGATGAGAGTGACACTTCGCAGAAATGGCCCACAACACACAGGAACTCAACACACAGCTCTACTTAACACTCAGGTACACATTACACATCTCTAAGCAACACCCAGGCATTCAACACACAGCTCTACGTAACACGCAGGTACACATCACACATCTCTAAGCAACACTCAGACACACAAACACAACTCTAGACAACACAACTGCACCACCACGGTACAGGTGATCCGACGCCAGGCGATGCTGATACTGGCATCCTTAACGGATCTAAAGTGCTTTGTATGAAACAGCGGGAGTCATCCATCAAGGGGAAGATCCTAACATAAATCAGGAGAGTATTTGCTTAGATTGACAATCTTCCTTCTTGCCCTGCCAGCCAGGGCTTGAGTGGTCGTCCTGCCAGCCAGGGCTTGAGTGGTCGTCCTGCCGGCCAGGGCTTGAGTGGTCGTCCTGCCGGCCAGGACTTGAGTGGTCGTCCTGCCGGCCAGGGCTTGAGTGGTCGCCCTGCCGCCCAGGACTTGAGTGGTCGTCCTGCCGCCCAGGGCTTGAGTGGTCGTCCTGCCGGCCAGGGCTTGAGTGGTCGTCCTGCCGGCCAGGGCTTGAGTGGTCGCCCTGCCGCCCAGGACTTGAGTGGTCGTCCTGCCGCCCAGGGCTTGAGTGGTTGCTCTGCCGGCCAGGGCTTGAGTGGTCGTCCTGCCGGCCAGGGCTTGAGTGGTTGCCCTGCCGGCCAGGGCTTGAGTTGTCGCCCTGCCGCCCAGGACTTGAGTGGTCGTCCTGCCGGCCAGGGCTTGAGTGGTCGTCCTGCCGGCCAACGCTTGAGTGCCATTCTGGAATATGAATCTTCAACGCGAATGGAGAGTCAACAACAGCTCTGCTAGACCAAAATCTTCAAAGATTCAGTAGCTGATTACCTTATAATGGAATACTTGACGATACCCTCATTATTAACTTACTGACGTCTTCCAGCTCAGGCTGACATTACCCTTAATGTCAGCCATCTTCTGTGCTGGGGAAATATACCTAGTCTTTCTTCCCGCCATGTTTCTATCCTATAATATAGGTTAGTATGATTTTGGGACTGTGTTTAGGCCTCCTTTCCCATCAACTATTTCAAACATTTTCATTGGTGGCAGTGGTGGTGAGGGTACTGTGGTAGGGAGTTACCAACAATGGTTGTTGGAAAGTGTTTGTGGTGAGTGGTTGTGGTGAGTGGCTGTGGTGAGTGGTTGTGGTGAGGGGTTGTGGTGAGTGGTTGTGGTGAGTGGCTGTGGTGAGTGGTTGTGGTGAGTGGTTGTGGTGAGGGGTTGTGGTGAGTGGCTGTGGTGAGTGGTTGTGGTGAGTGGTTGTGGTGAGTGGTTGTGGTGAGTGGTTGTGGTGAGTGGTTGTGGTGAGGGGTTGTGGTGAGGGGTTGTGGTGAGTGGTTGTGGTGAGGGGTTGTGGTGAGGGGTTGTGGTGAGTGGTTGTGGTGAGGGGTTGTGGTGAGGGGTTGTGGTGAGGGGTTGTGGTGAGTGGTTGTGGTGAGTGGCTGTGGTGAGGGGTTGTGGTGAGTGATTGTGGTGAGTGGCTGTGGTGAGGGGTTGTGGTGAGTGATTGTGGTGAGTGGTTGTGGTGAGTGGTTGTGGTGAGGGGTTGTGGTGAGTGGTTGTGGTGAGGGGTTGTGGTGAGTGGTTGTGGTGAGTGGCTGTGGTGAGGGGTTGTGGTGAGTGGTTGTGGTGAGTGGTTGTGGTGAGTGGCTGTGGTGAGTGGTTGTGGTGAGTGGTTGTGGTGAGTGGCTGTGGTGAGGGGTTGTGGTGAGTGGTTGTGGTGAGGGGTTGTGGTGAGTGGTTGTGGTGAGTGGTTGTGGTGAGTGGTTGTGGTGAGTGGTTGTGGTGAGTGGTTGTGGTGAGTGGTTGTGGTGAGGGGTTGTGGTGAGGGGTTGTGGTGAGTGGTTGTGGTGAGGGGTTGTGGTGAGGGGTTGTGGTGAGTGGTTGTGGTGAGGGGTTGTGGTGAGGGGTTGTGGTGAGGGGTTGTGGTGAGTGGTTGTGGTGAGTGGCTGTGGTGAGGGTTGTGGTGAGTGATTGTGGTGAGTAGCTGTGGTGAGGGGTTGTGGTGAGTGATTGTGGTGAGTGGTTGTGGTGAGTGGTTGTGGTGAGGGGTTGTGGTGAGTGGTTGTGGTGAGGGGTTGTGGTGAGTGGTTGTGGTGAGTGGCTGTGGTGAGGGGTTGTGGTGAGTGGTTGTGGTGAGTGATTGTGGTGAGTGGTTGTGGTGAGGTGTTGTGGTGAGTGGTTGTGGTGAGGTTTTGTGGTGAGTGGTTGTGGTGAGTGGCTGTGGTGAGGGGTTGTGGTGAGTGGTTGTGGTGAGTGATTGTGGTGAGTGGTTGTGGTGAGTGGTTGTGGTGAGGGGTTGTGGTGAGTGGTTGTGGTGAGGGGTTATGGTGAGTGGTTGTGGTGAATGGCTGTGGTGAGGGGTTGTGGTGAGTGGTTGTGGTGAGTGATTGTGGTGAGTGGTTGTGGTGAGGGGTTGTGGTGAGTGGTTGTGGTGAGTGGTTGTGGTGAGTAGTTGTGGTGAGGGGTTGTGGTGAGTAGTTGTGGTGAGTGGTTGTGGTGAGTGGTTGTGGTGGTAGTTGTAGTGTGATTGAGGGAAATTTATTAAAAAAAAAAAATTAGAAAAAAAAAATAAAAGCCTCTATATTTCTCAATTCTTCCAAGTTTTTGAGTTTTTCAAACCTTTTCTGAAAATGACGTTTCTAGTCTTTCCTAAATACATAAAAGGCGGTGAAAAGTTTGAGAGTCCTAAATCACTGTGCAGTCTTTTAATAACACAAAGTATTTCATTGCTGCTAAGACAGTTAAATAGTCCAAGTGGGACCGAAACGTCGTCATAAGTGTCTTTCTCTAAGATGCGGGTTGTTCATGTATTGTTCCAGTCTCGGTATTGTCCCTCTTTGTTCTCCATCAGTAATTAACTGATGGAGAAATTTACTGAAACTCATACGTGAGAAATCCAGATAGAATTTAAGAGAATGATAAGCACCTTGAATGTGGAGGTTGGCACTGGCTCTCTCTCTCTCTCTCTCTCTCTCTCTCTCTCTCTCTCTCTCTCTCTCTCTCTCTCTCTCTCTCTCTCTCTCTCTCTCTCTCTCTCTCTCTCTCTCTCTCTCTCTCTCTCTCTCTCTCTCTCTCTCTCTCTCTCTCTCTACCCAACATGCTTCTTCCAGTCCTTCTTATTGACGTTTACTGTACGTCCGCCTCTGGCTTTATTTTTATCTTTGTGTTTAGGAAACTCATGTTATATTGTTCTCTCCGTCTCTCTCATTATTATTAATTATTATTAGTATTAGTTATTATTATTATTAATTATTATTATTATTAATTATTATTATTATTATTATTATTGTTATTGTTAATTATTATTATTATTATTTTTAATTATTATTATTATTATTATTATTATTAATTATTATTATTATTATTATTAATCATTATTATTATTCATTATGATTATTATTATTGTTAATTATTCTAATAGAGAAATTCTAAACTAATGGGATATAGGATAATGGCAGGAGTGGAAGACAATCAGGTTTGATCCAAGGAAGGGGAGAATAATTTAAATTCCTTCCTTAAAGAGTCGTGACCTGTGTGTGAACACATTTGAAAGATAATCCGATGGGTTCTTGATCCACAGAACTGGATTTACCCTCCTTCTCCCCTTCCTTGGATCAAACCTGAATGCCTCAAGCTCCAAAGGGTGCTATTTGACCCATACTGATTTACCGCTTCGTCTTGATTAAAATAAACAAATAAATGATCTCTGTGAACATTCTGAGACTCCCAGTGCCAGGCGCTGGGACTGTCACACAGAGGACTCCCAGTGCCAGGCGCTGGGACTGTCACACAGAGGACTCCCAGTGCCAGGCGCTGGGACTGTCACACAGAGGACTCCCAGTGCCAGGCGCTGGGACTGTCACACAGAGGATTCCCAGTGCCAGGCGCTGGGACTGTCACAGAGGACTCTCAGTACCAGGCGCTGGGACTGGTCACACAGAGGACTCTCAGTACCAGGCGCTGGGACTGTCACACAGAGGATTCCCAGTGTCAGGCGCTGGGACTGTCACAGAGGACTCTCAGTACCAGGCGCTGGGACTGTCACACAGAGGACTCCCAGTGCCAGGCGCTGGGACTGTCACACAGAGGACTCCCAGTGCTAGGGGCTGGGACTGTCACACAGAGGACTCTCAGTACCAGGCGCTAGGACTGTCACAGAGGACTCTCAGTACCAGGCGCTGGGACTGTCACACAGAGGACTCCCAGTGCCAGGCGCAGGGACTGTCACACAGAGGACTCCCAGTGCTAGGGGCTGGGACTGTCACACAGAGGACTCTCAGTACCAGGCGCTGGGACTGTCACAGAGGACTCCCAGTGCTAGGCGCTGAGACTGCCACACAGAGGATTCCCAGTGCCAGGCGCTGGGACTGTCACTGAGGACTCCCAGTGCTAGGCGCAGGGACTGTCACACAGGACTCCCAGTGCCAGGCGCTGAGACTGTCACAGAGGACTCCCAGTGCTAGGCGCTGGGACTGTCACACAGAGGACTCACAGTGCTAGGCGCTGGGACTGTCACACAGTGGACACAGTGCTAGGTGCTGGGACCATCACACAGAGGACTCTCAGTGCTAGGTGCTGGGACTATCACACAGAGGACACAGTGCTAGGTGCTGGGACCATCACACATAGGACTCACAGTGCTAGGTGCTGAGACTGTCCAGATAAACTTCTTGACCTATGTGTTGAGAGTCCGATATCTTCGCTGTTCTTCAAACAGTACGTGCGTTTTCGTACGCTCTACAATTCGCTAATTTCTGAACTCAAAAGGACACTGTATACACAGCCCAAAATGCTCATCAAGAAAGAACAAAAGGAACACGTTAAAGACCTGGGAGTAATTATGTCAGTTTACATTTCTTTCAAACACCTCAATATGATAAATATCACGACAACCAAAAAAATAATGGAAAAAATGGCAAGGGAAATAATGCCAAATGGTGACACTATTCAAATCACTTGTGCTCCCTTGTTTAGAGTATTGTTCAGCGTTGACGTCCTGTGAGATGTCAAAGCTGGATCAGGCAGAGAGATCATTTACTGCCCACAAAGAGTCAACAATGCTTTTAATTTATTGTGAACGACTCAAGGCCCTAAATTTGTATTCGCTTCAGAGGAGGAAAAAGAGAGAGAGAGGTACATGATATGTCCGTGGAAAGTACTTAAGGGCTTAGTCCAAAATCTGCACACTGCCATAACAACTTACTGGAATAAGAAATAGTATAAGGGTAAAATAAATCTAGTGAAAAATAGGGGATGGGGCTGTAGGCACAATAAGCGAGCACTCTCTTAGCATCATTGGCTTGTATTCAACATCTTATCAGAAGATGTCAGAAACACTGCTGGAACAAGTGTAGAAGAAGCTCCAACAAGTGCAAGATGAACCAGGCTGTGATGAATGTGTGCCAGCGGGCCTCCAGCAGCAACAGCCTGGTTGACCAAGCTAGCACCAGACCAGCCCGGCACAGGGCCGGGCTCCGGGTATAGAAAAACTGTCGAAATTCATCAAAGGTATGTCAATGGTAAAAGTACCTTAAACCTATACCAAAAATTAGTATTTGTACTCTAGATCAGGTTAAGTTAACGCATATTAACTGATAATTACATAATTTAACTGACATTAAGCACCGTAACAATATGGATTACGTCTGATAGCGAGGGATATATGATAATCCTTGAGAATGTTGGTATCCCCAGGCTCGATGCTTTGGTTGGAGGGATACCACCCGTGCAGAAATTCTGCTTTCAAATTGCTTAATTTTCGCCGCAGATGTTGGCAAATCACGAGGCTGTTACAAGATTGCCGATCACTGGGAACACAAGTGCAGTAGCTGATATTACACCAGATTCTCCCAGAGCCGTGATTCCCACTCCAAGACCCAGCCTGGGATTCCCTCAGAGCCGTGATTCTTGCTCTGAGACCCGGCCTGGGATTTCCTCAGAGCCGTGATTCTTGCTCTGAGACCAGGCCTGGGATTCCCTCAGAGCAGTGATTCTTGCTCTGAGACCCGGCCTGGGATTTCCTGAGAGCCCTGATTCTTACTCTGAGACCCGGCCTGGGATTCCCTTAGAGCCGTGATTCTTGCTCTGAGACCCGGCCTGGGGTTTCCTCAGAGCCCTGATTCTTACTCTGAGACCAAGCCTGGGATTTCCTCAGAGCCGTGATTCTTGCTCTGAGACCCAGCCTGGGATTTCCTCAGAGCCCTGATTCTTACTCTGAGACCAAGCCTGGGATTCCCTTAGAGCCGTGATTCTTGCTCTGAGACCCGGCCTGGGGTTTCCTCAGGACAGTGATCCACACTCTGAGATCAGGCATGTTGTACTTTGGTAGCACAAACAACAGTTATATATATATATATATATATATATATATATATATATATATATATATATATATATATATATATATATATATGATTAGGTAAAACTGGTCAATTAGCAAGAACTCATTTAAAATTAAGTCCTTTCTAAAATTTTCTCTTATACGTTTAAAGATATATTTTTTTCATTTATGTTAATGTAAGAATTTATAATTTTGTACCAAGAGAAACTTTGAAAACCTACCTAACCTTATTACAACAAACGCAATTTAATTTAGCCTAACCCAACTAAATATATTTTAGATACGTTAACATTAATTTAATAATAAACAAACACAATGAAATATATTTTTTCGTTATGTTCAGAATGATTTTGGCGAAATTATTGCATACACAAATTTTCACTTGTCTTATATGACAAGAAGGGCGTTGCTATTTAAGCCAAAATCGCAAGTTTTACCTAATCGGCACGACATATATATATATATATATATATATATATATATATATATATATATATATATATATATATATTTGTCATGCTGAATTAGTAAAACTGGTCAATTAGCAAGAACTCATTTAAAATTAAGTCTATTCTAAAATTTTCTATTATTCGTTTAAAATTATATTTTTTTTATTTACGTTTATGTAAAAATTAATAATTTTGTACCAAAAGAACCTTAGAAAACTTACCTAACCTTATTATAACAAACGCAATTTAATTTAGCGTAATCCTACTAAATATATTTTAGATAAGTTTACAATAATTTAATAATAAACAAACATAGTGAAATATATTTTTTCCTTAGGTTCAGAATGATCTTTGCGAAATTATTGCATACACAAATTTTCGCTTGTCTTATTCGGCCGATTAGGTAAAACTGGTCAATTAGCAAGAACTCATCTAAAATTAAGTCCTTTCTCAAAACAATTCTTATACGTTTAAAGATATATTTTTTTCATTTATGTTAATGTAAGAATTTATAATTTTGTACCAAGAGAAACTTTGAAAACCTACCTAACCTTATTACAACAAGTGCAATTTAATTTAGCCTAACCCAACTAAATATATTTTAGATACGTTAACATTAATTTAATAATAAACAAACACAATGAAATATATTTTTTTCGTTATGTTCAGAATGATTTTGGCGAAATTATTGCATACACAAATTTTCACTTGTCTTATATGGCAAGGTGAGCGTTGCTATTTAAGCCAAAATCGCAAGTTTTACCTAATCGGCACGACATATATATATATATATATATATATATATATATATATATATATATATATATATATATATATATATATGTCGTGACGATTAGGTAAAACTTGCAATTTTGACTTAAATAACGTCACTCTCCATATAGACAAGTGAAAATTTGTATGCAATAATTTGTCAAAATCATTCTGAACATAACGAAGAAATATATTTCATTGTGTTTGTTTATTAGTAAATTAATGTTAACGTATCTAAAATATATTTAGTTGGTTAGCTTAAATTGCGCTTGTTGTAATAGGTAGTAGGTTCAAAGTTTCTCTTGGTACAAATATAAATTCTTACATTAACGTAAATGAAAATATATATCTTTAAACGTATAAGAAAATTTTAGAAAGGACTTCATTTAAATGAGTTCTTGCTAATGACAGTTTTACCTAATCGGCACGACATATATATATATATATATATATATATATATATATATATATATATATATATATATATATATATATATATATATATATATATATATGTCGTGCCGATTAGGTAAAACTGGTCAATTAGCAAGAACTCATCTAAAATTAAGTCCTTTCTAAAATTTTCTCTTATACGTTTAAAGATATATTTTTTCATTTATGTTAATGTAAGAATTTATAATTTTGTACCAAGAGAAACTTTGAAAACCTACCTAACCTTATTACAACAAGCGCAATTTAATTTAGCCTAACCCAACTAAATATATTTTAGATACGTTAATATTAATTTAATAATAAATCAACACATTGAAATATATTTTTTCGTTATGTTCAGAATGATTTTGGCGAAATTATTGCATACACAAATTTTCACTTGTCTTATATGGCAAGGTGAGCGTTGCTATTTAAGCCAAAATCGCAAGTTTTACCTAATCGGCACGACATATATATATATATATATATATATATATATATATATATATATATATATATATATATATATATATATATATATATATATATATATATATATATATGTCGTGCCGATTAGGTAAAACTGGTCAATTAGCAAGAACTCATCTAAAATTAAGTCCTTTCTAAAATTTTCTCTTATACGTTTAAAGATATATATTTTTCATTTATGTTAATGTAAGAATTTATAATTTTGTACCAAGAGAAACTTTGAAAACCTACCTAACCTTATTACAACAAGCGCAATTTAATTTAGCCTAACCCAACTAAATATATTTTAGATACGTTAACATTAATTTAATAATAAACAAACGCAATGAAATATATTTTTTCCGTTATGTTCAGAATGATTTTGGCGAAATTATTGCATACACAAATTTTCACTTGTCTTATATGGCAAAGTGAGCGTTGCTATTTAAGCCAAAATATATATATATATATATATATATATATATATATATATATATATATATATATATATATATATATATATATATATATAAGCAACACTGCGACTAGCCAAGGATTCGAACCCATGTTGCTTTGAGGTAGACAGGGAGGAGAATGAAATTTGCTCAGGGGCACCCACACCACCGTATGTCCTCGGATGACGGTAAAACACCTAGCTTGGCTGGGTGCGTCATTCTTGTAGGATTGCGTGGTCCTGTGGGTTAGAGTGTCATGTGTTTTCGCTCACCATGAGGCGGGCCAAAGCAACATGGGTTTGAATCCTTGGCTAGTCGCAGTGTTGTTATTGATCAATACCACTAGTTCGTGGTTACAATAATATATATATATATATATATATATATATATATATATATATATATATATATATATATATATATATATATATATATATATATATATATATATATATTATGACTGGTTTACTTTAATGATGATAGCTACTGTGTGTGCGGGTTTTCCAGTCTGGTGATTATACTGTCAGTGTACAGTGAGTTTTCCTTGGAGGGTTGCCAGAGTCTGCCATCATGTGTAATGATCCATAGCAGAGTCAGGCCTGGCTGCTGGACCACTGTGACGGTCTGGCCACAATACCACTCCTGGGTATTTGGCTTGAACCAGACCTCACCTCCTCAGGGAGGATATTGGACGCCACCCTTGGGAGATGTGTAGGACCAGACACCACCCCAGGGTAATTTTTGGACCAGACAGCACCTTTTAGGGGGTGTTTATCCAGGCACTACCAGACAAACCCTCTGGGAGCATGCTGAGTGTGCATAGTTTCTAGGCAGAAACTCAGATATGAATCATCCCAAGACCAAGCCCACTAGAGAGGTCTCCAGGAGGATGGACCAGTGTCATCACACACTACCGTACCTCTGAGAAAACTGTCCCCTCAACCTGTGTGTTGCAAGTCTCGCAACACTGTGCGAAAGACATTTAGCAAATGTTTTCCATCCCATATTGGCTTCTCTTGCATTACGGAGATCGCCTCTTTGCGATTGTATTCAATGTATATATATGTCGTGCCAAATAGGTAAAATTGGTCAATTAGCAAGAACTCATTTAAAATTATGTCCTTTCTAAAATTTTCTCTTATACGTTTAAAGATATATTTCTTCATTTGTGTTAATATAAAAATTAATAATTTTGTACCAAAAGAACCTTAGAAAACTTACCTAACCTTATTATAGCCAGCACAATTTAATTTAGCCTAATCCAACTAAATATATTTTTAATAAGTTTACAATAGTTTAATAATAAAGAAACACAATTAAATATATTTTTTCGTTAGGTTCAGAAAGATTTTTGCGAAATTATTGCATACACCAATTTTCGGTTGCCTTATTCGGCAAGAAGAGCGTTTCTATTTAAGCCAAAATAGCAAGTTCTACCTTTTCAGCACACACACACACAAATATATATATATATATATATATATATATATATATATATATACGTATATACATAATATGTGCCAATGGTGAACGAGAGAGTGACAACACTATACCAGCTGAGGAGACCTTGTAAACCATCAAAGGCCACCACAACAATGCCATCACAAGATACAACGGCTGACTCGCTGCGCTCTACACAACGAGCTGAGGACGGCTTTTTCTTTTAGTAAACATAATTGGGCATATCAACAGTGTTCTGTTACCCTCTTTAATATGATAGTTCCATGGTGGGAATTAACGTTAGCTAAGTGTCCCAGTTATACTCCATCTCATAGGATGGTTTTCGTACATCATGTCATGAAATCTGTCAGCAGAGCAACGAGGATATGGTTCAGCATTAATGGTTTAGTAGGTTCTGTAGCTTCAAAGGCATCATATGTCCATTTTGAGGATAGTTCCGCAATAGCATATGGATACGCAAAGGGCAGTAGGTCCCCCAAATGGCTAACAGGAGCGCATACGTGTATAATGTAAACATGACTCACAAATCACAGAACGGCCTCCTCGGAGGCCTACTGGGATTTGTTTTCAATCGAGTTATTACGATTTCGTGAGCCATGAAGGAGGCTTTGAAGAAACTTGAGCTAGAGCTCGTCACAATCGTGATGGTGTAAAAAACACCTTGCGTATGTGGTCACAGTAGTAACCCATGCTAACTTTCCTATGGTGTATACGTACATATCTAGATCAGGGGTCTCCAAACTGCGTCCACGGGCCACATGCGCCCCGCAACAAGGTTTAATGCGGCCCACAACAACTTCAAATATTTATAAATACTAAAACTAATAAACCCTCATTTTCAGTCACTTCAGTCACTTCAGTCACTTAAAGTTAAGGATTTTGTTACTTGTAACAATTGTCAAAATTTGTTTAAATCTTAGTACTAATCTTTTAATTTTTCAGATATACCCTTCAGTTATGGAAGGAAAAAAGAAACGAACAGTGCAGAGTGAGTGCCGCTGTTTAATGAAGAATGGGGCGTAAAGTTCTTCTTTGTACCAGCAGGTGATAAAGCCTTGTGTGTTGTATGTCACGAAACTGATGTAGTTTTGAAGGAGAACAATGTACGTCGGCACTATATAGACCAAATCTAAACCAAGTTATTCCCAATTCACAGGAACACAGCGTTCGGAAAAAAATAATCAATGCAACGCAGGTTGCTTCCCAACAGAAGAGTGCTGAAAATGAAGGTTTAACCAGGACCACTTATAAAGTAGCTTATGCGTTAGCTTAAAGAGGAAAGCCGTTCACCGATAGACATCCGATCAAAGAAAAAATAAATATGTTAAAAATCCTCAGTCGTGTGGCAAATACTGTTGCTTGTAACACTGAGGATATAGGAAGCAATATATTTCATCAAATTGCAGACAAAGAACGAAATTTTCAGTTTTATTCTCTCGCTCTTGATGAATCGAATGATGTGAGTGACACATCACAGCTCCTGGTATTCATCCGTGGCGTCGACAATGAATTTAATATCACACAAGAATTAGCATCAATGCACAGCATCCACAACATAGGAACCGGAGAAGACATCTTCAAAGAATTGCAAAAAAAAACTTTATTAGAATATAACCTGGAGTGGAATAAACTGTAATGTGTGACAAGTGATGGATGAAAGAAGGGTTTGACTAGACGAATCACAAGAGCTTCTGAGGAAGGTGGATTCTCAAAGCTCTTGTTTCTGAGCTGGGTTATCCATCAGCAAGCATTGTGCGGAAAATATGTAGATATGTCTTGCATTCTGAAACCTGGTGTTTAATTCGATCTCACGTGGACAGTCATCCTCAGTTTCGTGATTTTCTGAAAGGATCTGATTCTGCTTTTGTTGACCTGCCTTATTACGTAGCAGTTCGAGGGATTTGTCGTGGAAAGGTTCTATCAGGGTTCTTTCAGCTCAGAAAGGAAATTGATTCATTTCTCAGAGAGATGAATCGATCCGAACCACTTTTATCAAACTCTGACTGACTTTGGTAATTGGCCTTTTTAGCAGACGTGACAAGCCATATGAATCAATTGAATTTTCAGTTGTAAGGTGAAACAAATTTGATTTGTGATCTATTTACGCTTGTCAGGCATTCAGGGAAAAATTTAGAATATTTGAAGGAAGGTGAGAGTTTCTAACTTGGTTCATTTTCCATGCTGTGAAAATTTTCAAGAAGAAAGTGAAGCAGAATTTTCTTCTTCATTTGCAAGAAAAATCATTACTTAAAAAAACAATTTCAGAAAAGATTTTCTGATCTTGATAGAAGAATAGATAATATAAAGATGATTCAAAATCCATTTGAATGCAATGTTGCAACACTCCCAAGTCAGTTTCAAATGACAATTATTGATCTCCAATCAGATGACATGCCGAGAGAAAAGTATAAAAAAGGAAATCTGATCCAATTTCATAAATCTTTACAGCCTGAACAGTTTCCAGATTTAAAGCGATTTGCTTGTCGATTCGTATCAGTTTTTTGCACAACGAACCTTTGAAAACAAACGTTTTCAAAAATGAAGTATGGCAGGTCCAATTTTTGCACAAATTTATCTGATAAGAATTTGAAGACCATCTAATAATTGGCTCCTCAAGCCTGAAACCTCAATTAAGCAATATTTTGAAATTAGAAGCCAGTTTCATTATTCCCAATAATTAATCTTGTGTCAGCTTTTCTCATCTGCAATTCAGTAATTGATTATACAGTCAGAGCAATAGCTTATGTTTGACATTTTTACTCATTATATATAATTTTTCAGTGTAAACAAGCTATTGTTTCTTCGTAATTGTCACATTTCTCTTTTGTTTTTAATCATATCATGATGATTGCAAAAAGGACCCCCCAAAAAAAACATTCATTTAAATTTTATTCATTGATTTATGTTTATAAGACTGATTATTTTCTTTGACCCGCAAAACTGTGTAAAATATACGATATGGCTCTCGTAGTGAAAATTCTGAAGACCCATGATCCAGATGGATGAATACTGTGATAGCCAGCTGGCCCAGTGGTCGATTCACTGGCCTCTGAGTTTTAATACTCACCTACCATCGCGATTGTATGTGTTCAATCAATGGATTATGTAACAATGTCTTTCTAGAGGATTGTACGATGCCTTATGGGACGATTGCAAGAATGCGGTAGATTATAGGAAGATTGCATACATGAAGATTATAGGAAGATGGCATACATGAAGATTATAGGAAGATGGCATACATGAAGATTATGGGAAGGTACCTTACTGGTAGTTTATAGTAACATGGCATAATGATAGATTATAGGAAGATGCCACACTGATAGATTATAGGAAGATGCCATACTGGCAGGTTCCCTCTTCAGTGAGGCTTAACACGTGTTCTCTCTTCAGAGACGGTTCAACGCGGGTTCAACACAGGTTCCCTCCACCCTCCCTCCCTCCCTCCCTCCCTCCCTCCCTGCCACCTCCACTACTCCGTCTAAGACATAAGTTCAACACAAGTATTTATAAATTCTCCGATCCCATTAAAACTTAATTAATGAACTTGGTTTCTGCTGACGCTAGTTTAAATAAGCTTAAACAAGTTTAAACTTATCTCAAGCCAAAACCCCTTCATTTTTTGTTTAAATTCTGAACTTAAGTTGTTTTCCCCTAAATCAGCTCACTTGTGACTTTATATTGTTGGGTTTCAAGACTATCGACTACACGAGAGGCACGAAGGCAGCATGTCACGTGATCGCCAGTGTATATACACTGAGATATACACACCTCTCAGTGTATATCCTTGTGGCAATACCAGTTACAGAAGACAATGTCTAAAATATACTTGCATAGACCACAATGTGTGTCAGAAGCTACCATAGGCCTTAGGCCTATAAGAACTGTAAGATGCTTCACTCTGTGTAGAGCTTTACCAAGGCTTGCTTGCTCTATGTGTCGACTTTACTAAATCATGTTTCTCTCTATGTAGAGCTTAATCACGTCTCGTTCAGTGTAGACATTTATAAAGTCATGTCTCTTTGTAGTGCTTTATCAAGTCTCGCTCTGTGCAAAGGCTTTATTACGTCAGTTTAGGGCTAAGCAGAGCTTTATCAAATAACGTTTCGCTCTGTGTAGAGCCTTTTTAAGTCACGCTTCGCTCAATGTAGAGCTTAATATAGCGCTTTATCAAGTAAAGTTTCTCTCAGTGTAGAGCTTCATCTAGTCATGTCTCCCTCAGTGTCGAGCTTTAGAAAATATTTCTCACATTGTGTAGAGCTTTCTCTACTCATGTTTTACTCTGTGTAGAGTTTTATCTTGTTTATTTTTATGAAGAGCTTTATCGAGTGGTTTCACTAGTGTGGAGCTCTATCAAATCATGTATCTTTTCTTATAGAGCTTTATCAAGTCAAGCTGTGCTCTATACACACACAACCCGCACATATAAAAGCTCCTCTCTTTTATATGTGCGGGTTGTGTGTGTATTGTTCCAGTCACGGTATTGTGCCTTTTTTTGTTATTAAGCTGTGCTCTAAATAGAGTTATGTCATGTCACTTTTCGTTCTGGGTAGAGCTTTATAAAATTGTTTCACACTGTGTAGAGCTTTAAACAAAACTCACACCGTGTAAAGCTTTGATAAAGCTCTATACGTTTCACAACGTGTAGAGCTTTATCAAAAAGAAATAGAAGTATCAATAGTAACGACGAGAAAGAGCTAAAGTAAGAGCAGTAAGAACAAGCAATTTCAACAGATGAATGGCCTAAGGGCCATTAGCATTGTGCATGACAGTGGCCTACGGGCCATTAACTTTGTGTATGACAAACCTATGGGCCATTACCTTTGTGTTTGACAGTGGTCCGCGGGCCAATAACCTGGTGTCTAGCAGTGGCCCACAGGACATTAACCTTGTATTTGACAGTGGCCCATGGAGCATTAACCTTGTGTCTGACAGTGGCCCACGGGCCATTAACCTTGTGTTTGACAGTGGCCCATGGGTCATTAACCTTCTGTCTGACAGTGGCCGACGAGTCATTAAAATTGTGTTTGACAGTGGCCCACGGGCCACGTTTTGTCTGACAGTGGCCCACGGGCCATTAACCTTTTGTCTGACAGTGACCTACAGGCCATTAACGTTTTGTCTGACAGTGACCTACGGGCCATTAACATTGTGGTTGACAGTGGCCCACGGCCCATTAACCTTGTGTATAGGGAGAGGAGAGAGAGGGAGAGAGAGAGAGAGAGAGAGAGAGAGAGAGAGAGAGAGAGAGAGAGAGAGGAGTAAAGTGGAGTACCTGGGACTAGGTGTGTGTGAGGCAAGGACTGTAAAGCAGAAGGCTCTCTCCCCCTCCTTTGGTCCCTCCGGCCACTGCCAACATTACAACAGGGAAAAAATATACATTACTGTCATGGAATGTACAGGATGAAGGGAACTGGGTGGAAGACGTGGGTTACAACTACCTCTACTACTGTATTTTTTATTACCATCATAAACTACTGTTGCTACTCCTCTGTTACTTGTAGAGCTGTGTGTATCAGTGGTTCTACTTCTAGTTACCACCAGTTCTACTATGACTTTCACAACCATCTACTTCTACCACTACTTCTATTATTGACTCGGTTGCCTCGTTATCAACTGACCTTCCCAGTGAAATAACAGAACAGTCATCACGAAGTTTACTTCAGGAAAACCCCATCTATTTAATGCATATAAAGGTCAGCATGAGTTTAGTGTGAGTTGTTTGTGAGTTGTTTGTGAGTTAACACATGCCCCAGGCAACCTCTCCCTCCTGTCATCTCTCACCGTAACCTATACCTTGTTGGTCACTTTTTCTGACAAGTAAAAGAATTTGGGCTAACCCAGTAACCTTGACTAATAGATTTTTTACTGAGAATGTGGTCCTGAAGGCTCAGGAAACTCCACCAACCAGGACACAGTAAATCTCGCTGAGTGTTATGCTCGGTAAGTTTCTATCCAGCTGGTTACTGAATGATTGCATTGCCTTTGTGTATAGAGCGTAAGGAGGCCAGCTTGTTCCATGCTGCTATAAATATGGTTGAAGAAACTTGCATTCGTTTGCTTTGCATCTTCTGCCACGCAGTTTCATTCCACTGTTTCCAGTTATGGACTCATTCAGTTTTCTATGATTGTGTCGTGTCGAAGCCATTCAATGTCTTGAAGGTTAGAATGAGATCTCACAGCTTTCATTTAATAAGGCTTGTTTACGAGAGCTGGCTCGAGTTTAGCATCTATTCTCTCTAACATATCCTAGTCCTTAACGTAGACTCTAAAACTGGACTCTGTATTCAAGAAGCTGTTCAACATGAGCATTATAGAGTCAGTATAGTGTGTGGTGTTCTGTGCTACAAGTTTCTAGGTATGAAACCTTGCAGTCTCTTAGCTTTGCCTCTCTCAGTTAAGCAACGTTTGGTACTTTTAATGTTGCCTGTGATTGCACCAGACGAGCCTGGCCTAAGACCGGGCTCTGAGAATAAAAAACCTCTGGGAACTCATCAAGGGTAAAGGTAAGGTGCTCCTCCACTATGGGTTTGAACCCTACCCATCCTGTGATTTGTTTGCAATCGCGCTATTATGATTCCGTCATCGTTCTTTACTTTTTTATTAAAGTTCTTTGCAATTTTTTATTGATATTTGAGATTAATATAGCAGATTAGTATGCCTGATCAACCGGACTGTGACGGATCAACTGGGCTGCGATGGAAATGTAAGCCAGCGGATCTTCAGCAGCAACAGCCTGGTTGACGAGGCTAGCATCACACAAGCCTGGCTGTGAGGGAGGAAGAAAACTCTTGAGCATAACAAAGATGTGCCCAAAATGAACTACGTTTCACTTGTTTACATTGGAACGCATCTACCACGTTTCTGACCACAAGACCAACATAGATCACTCTGAATACAAACATTACCTCTCAGTTCACAGCAGGTTTCGAACCTGCACCCTCTGAATCACTGTACACAGTACTTTCGCCACTCAACTGGGATCTGGCTGAGTGGCGACAGTACTGTTTACTATGATACAGAGTGTGAGGGTTCGAATCCTGCTGTGCTCAAAGAGATAATGTTTTGTAAATTAATTTGCCCCTTTGCGAATTGTTAAGGATCACTCTGAGTACTGAACTTGGACTACTGCACTTTTTTTCAGCTTACTGTTGTCTGCAAAATTTGTTGCCATAGTTGATAGTCTTACCCCGAGATCATGAATGTTAATTGTGACGGAGAATGGTCCAAGTGCCTACCTAGGCCCGTGGCCTGGTAGGCACCGCTCTCGCTTCACACGCTGAGTGTCCGTGGTTCGATCCCCGGCAGGGTTGGAAACACTGGGTTTGTTTCCTTACACCTGTTGTCCCGTTCACCTAGCACGTAAGTAGGTACCTGGGTGTTACTTGACTGGTGTGGATCGCATCCTGTGGAACACGACTGAGGACCCCAGTAGACATTAGACACAGCCCCTCTATGGCGCATTGCCTTTCTTGGGTTATCCGAACAAATTCTTATCTTATCACCCTTTACGGAAGGGAAGAGGGCAAGCCACTCAGTCACCTCTCCGCTGACTACCACTCTCTGTTTCCTGTCTGTGGGCCCGTCACTTGTCAGGGGCACGAGGCTTGTCTCCTGTACCATGTGATTTTATTCTGGGCATCAGTCATCACTTGTATACCTCGTGGATGATCTTTTGTAACCCTGGTGTGCTTCATCAGATGGGACCTCAACACCAGAAATTTTGTACATTTAATAATAAGTTAGTAAGCCATCCTTGTTTGCTGCTTAGAGAGAGAGACACAGACAGACAGACAGACAGACAGACAGACACAGACAGAGGCAGACAAACAGAGAGACATAGGGAGAGAGACATGAGGAGAGAAACAGGAGTGAGGAGGCATGCTGGGCTAATCACTTCAGATAGGGTGTGTTATGGTGTAGGGATTGTTTAGGTGATGTGAGGGGCTTATTTCTCTCTCTCTCTCTCTCTCTCTCTCTCTCTCTCTCTCTCTCTCTCTCTCTCTCTCTCTCTCTCTCTCTCTCTCTCTCTCTCTTTCTTTCTTTCTCTCTGTCTTTCTCTCATTTTAGCCTAAGAGAGACTTAGGTACATAGGGGAATACAGATAGTAGAGGAACTGGAAGTCCCCACCGAGGCTATTTGCTGAACAAGACTGCTTACTTCTACCTATTAACTACTTGAAAAAGAGAAGGCTCTCTCCCCACCCTTCACTCCCTCCGCCCACTGCCAGAAAGAAATCAAGGGTGAAAATGTACCACATTCTATTGAAAAATTACAAGGAAATTTTGCAGGTGATATGGAGCTGGATGGAAGACACGAGATACAACTACTTCTACGTAATTAATACCGTTCTATCTTCAATTACTCGAGTTATCTTAGACTACTCATGTCTCAGCGCGGTGTATCAGTGATTCTACGTCTTGTTGCCACCACTTTTTCTACTTATATTGAATTGGTTGCTGCCTGGTTATCCTGGTGGAGTCACTGACCTAATCATCAGGATCAGTTGACTACAGATTGCACCATCTTCTGAATGCACAAGACGATCCGCGGGGGTTAAGGTAATGTTTGAGGCAGCTAGTGTTCACGACAACATTACTCTCCTGTCAGTCCTCACTATACTCAACATCCTGTTGGCCACTATAACATATCCCATTTTCAAGCATAAAGAAAACAATCTCTTGGCTGACCCAGCAATCTTGACTGATAGAACTGCAGTATACTGCTGGTTCTTGTGAATGACTGTATTGTATTTACGCTTACAACATTAGCTGGTAGTTTATTGCATTCTTTCGAGTCATGGACTCATTCAGCACTTCAGGTATTCTTCAATTTGTTTCTAAGGGAAACAAATTGAGTGCTTTAAATCTTTCTTCTTAAGGTTTGTTTCTAAGTGATGATACGAGTTTGGTGGCACATCTTTGTAGTCTCTCCACTACGTCCATATCTAGTGCATAATGGAGACCAAAACTGCATATATAGTATATTCAATATGCGATCAAACAAGTAGAATATATAGAATCGAAATGGTGACTGGTGTTTTGTATTCCAAGTTTCTAATCTTGAAACCTAGCATTCTATTAACTCTTATGCTCACAGATAGTGATTCCTTTGTGCTTGTAAGGTCGTTGCTTATGATTACTCCAAGATCCTTTTCTTCTCTCGTCTCGTTTGGTTTGTAAACATTTTGAATTCATATTTGAGATTGTTATACCCAAAATTTATTACTTACATTTGCCTACGTTGAAACTCATCTTCCACGTCCCCGACAACAGCCACAACCTGTCCAGTTTCGGCAAGTATTTCATTGTGTCACGGCTCCTAGTGTCGTCACGGCTCCTAGTGTCGTCACGGCTCCTAGTGTCGTCACAGCTCCAAGTGTCGTCATGATTAGGTTGTCGATGTCAGGCTCTGAAAACAAATTTTACTGCTTGGGGACGTTGATGTCATGTTCAGCTGACCCACTAAATCGCAATAACACGATTGCAAACAAATCATAGGAGGGATGGGGTTCAAACCCAAGGCAGGACTCGCCAGCCATGCGTTCAAAACTCACCCGTTCTGTGATTCAGCTGTAAATTGTGATACGAAGATTGTGTTGAGTATAGCTGCTGCTTCGCTATTTACAAGTTCCATCGTTCTTTTAGACTTTATTTCTTTGGTATATTTGAAGAACCGGATCACTAATTCCGTCACAAGTTCACTTTACAATATTTGGTACTCTCAGATATGGTATAAAATATGTCACATCATAAGATTCTAACATTGGTAATGTGAGATATCACAGATATCCATCTACTAGGATATCACAGATATCCATCTACTAGGATATCACAGATATCAGTATATCAATAAATCACATATATCAATGTATCAAGATACCTGAGTTACCAATATATCAAGATTCTACAGGTATCACAGATATCAATATATCACAGATACTAATATATTATTAAGATATCACAGAAGCCAATATACCAAGATACTACAGGTATCACAGATACCAATGTATCAAGATACCACAGATATCACAGATATCAATGTATCATGATATTATAGATATCAATTTAATAAAGAATAAAGTTACAATACATTGGATGGCAAAAAATCCACAAGTAACCCACATTTACGACAGAAAAGTACAGACATTTCGGTCTCTCCTGGACCATCATCAAACAATTTTCTGTCCCTCCTGTGATCTGATAATGGCCTACGGCGGACCAAAACGTCGCCTATATATTTTTCTTTCCAAAGTTTTGATAATTTTTGAGTCATATCAAATTTTATAGTTTTAAAGGTCGTGAACCAAAGACTATGTGCCACAGAATTTCGTTTCAGTTTTGTGATGAAAGTAACTTTTCACTAATTAACTCGGCTAGAAACACAGTCGGGAGCTGATAATGGTCGAGAAATTAAACGAAAAGTTGCCTAATGTTTCTTCTGCTCACCTTGAAAATTCGGGTTTATGGCAGGACAGGTCGAGACAAAGGGACAAGTTCATTTACATTTTCTGCACTTTCCCACCTAAGAGTAATCAGGTACCTGAGTGTTAGGTGTCTGTTTGGGGAGGTATCCTCGGGAAGGGGGAGATAAGTAGTAATGTACCTAAGATCCAGTTTGGCTTTGACATGAGATGGGATAAAAAAAATCTTAAACTTTAAAATCAACTGGAAAAAATTAACCACGAAGGATATTTTATTCCCGAGAGCAAAAATTAAAATATACACAATGGTTGGCTGGTTAATGAGATTAAGATCTACTGACTACAATACAAATGTTAAGAAAAAATTATATGATTTGGCTTACTTTTTTTCAATTAAATACAATTGTAGCAGCAGTGTCGATTAAAAGTGTTATAATATACGTATTTTAGGTAAACAATGAAGTGCGTCAGAAAATGCTTTTAACCTCAGCGTATATACGATGAGAGACTTACACTTTTCGATGTATATATATTATATGCTCTCAGTGTTTATACTAAGGTGTATACCTCACGGCGTATATACCACGATGTACACTTCACGGAATATATACTAAGATATACTCACGGTATATATACAAAGATGTACCACCTAAGGTATACACCTCACGGTGAATATACCAAGATACCTCACAGTATACATATAGTATTCTCTTCCTTCAAAAGTGGTAGAATTTCTTCCTCATATATTTGGCCGTGGTGAAAAATGCGAGCCATTTTTATATGAAATATAAATTATACTCTCCGCTAACACACAAAATGGAATGTAAATGTTGAATCTAATATTTCCTCTGTCACCGGATATTTTAGGTCGGCTGCTGGGAATATCTGTATATTCTCCACTAACGACATTGAGATTAATTTTAATTAAAAAAATAATAATGGGCGTAATTGTGAATGAAAAAATGCGCATGGGATATTTTATTTTAAAAACCAGACTGTATGGTAGATTGAAACTCTATTTCCTCCCACAGCTCTTTTATTCCATCCGGCTTGAAAAAAAATGTTCAATGTTACCAGAGTCATTATTTCAAGCTGAGGTGAAACTGATTTTATGCATGTGTATGCTCCCAGCTTGGTGGAGACCAGCTTCCCAGCTTGGTGGAGACCAGCTTCCCAGCTTGGTGGAGACCAGCTTCCCAGCTTGGTGGAGACCAGCTTCCCAGCTTGGTGGAGACCAGCTTCCCAGCTTGGTGGAGACCAGCTTCCCAGCTTGGTGGAGACCAGCTTCCCAGCTTGGTGGAGACCAGCTTCCCATCTTGGTGAAGACCAGCTTCCCAGCTTGGTGGAGACCAGCTTCCCAGCTTGATGGAGACCAGCTTCCCAGCTTGGTGGAGACCAGCTTTCCAGCTTGGTGGAGACCAGCTTCCCAGCTTGGTGGAGACCAGCTTCCCAGCTTGGTGGAGACCAGCTTCCCAGCTTGGTGGAGACCAGCTTTCCAGCTTGGTGGAGACCAGCTTCCCAGCATGGTGGAGACCAGCTTTCAAGCTTTGTGGAGACCAGCTTTCAAGCTTTGTGGAGACCAGCTTCCCAGCGATGTTGGAGACCAGCTTTCAAGCTTGGTGGGGACCAGCTTCACAGCTTGGTGGAGACCAACTTCCAAGCTTGGTGGAGACCAGCTTCCCAGCTTGGTGGGGTCCAACACACCAGCTTGGTGGGGACCAACACACCAGCCTGGTGGGGACCAACACACCAGCCTGGTGGGGACCAACACACCAGCCTGGTGGGGACCAACATCCCAGTTTTGGTGTGTTGGTGTAAAGGAGATTTTTAGTAGCGGATGTAAACAAGACAAACTGAAGGACCACTTAACCATGGCTACTTCCTTCCAGCACCACTAATAACGTCACCATCTCCGCCACTATGTTTACCCAGGCTGCGATCACCTCAGGAACCACCTCCAGTCCGGATACACAAATATCAAACAAGTTCCTTAGCCAGCACTTTTCCTCACTTCTCTTCTGGCCACATTTGCGCAGCAGAATTTTTTCTATCCACACTTTTCAAAGGCTTTACATCAATATAGTGTATAAATCAGAGGACATTGAAAAAGTTTTCTTGTCGGCTCTTCAGTCGGTCCGGGACCCAATCTGAATTGCAAAATGAAGTTCAGATAAGAGTGTGGGAACCTCAGGTGGGAACTTCTTCATGTGCTGCACTTTCTGGCGCAGGAGCAGCACTCTCTGCGGAGTGCAGCGGCACTCTCCGCGGAGTGCAGCGGCACTCTCTGGGGAATGCACCGGCACTCTCCGCGGAGTGCACCGGCACTCTCCGCGGAGTGCACCGGCACTCTCCGCGCAGTGCAGCGGCACTCTCTGGGGAATGCACCGGCACTCTCCGCGGAGTGCAGCGGCACTCTCCGCGGAGTGAACCGGCACTCTCCGCGGAGTGCAGCGGCACTCTCCGCGGAGTGCAGCGGCACTCTCCGCGGAGTGAACCGGCACTCTCCGCGGTGTGCAGCGGCACTCTCCGCGAAGTGCAGCACCCCCTGACATTCAAACAGACAGCAGTGTCAATTAACAAGTGGGGATTTTAGAAACATTTTAATCAGGCTAAAGTGCTTCATTATAACACGTTTCACCCAGAGTGGAGCTTTACTGAGTGTTTGATAAAGCTCCACTGTAGGTAAAACATAATAAAGCCCCACTGTGAGTGAAACATCGTACAATAAAGCCCCACTATGAGTGAAACCTCGTAAAATAAAGCCCCATTGTGAGTGAAACATCGTACAATAAAGCCCCACAGTGGGTGAAACATCGTATAATAAAGCCCCACTATGAGTGAAACCTCGTAAAATAAAGCCTCATTGTGAGTGAAACATCGTACAATAAAGCCCCACTATCGGTGAAACATCGTATAATAAAGCCCCACTATGGGCGAAATATCGTATAATAAAGGCCATACTATTGATGAAACATTGTATAATAAAGTCCCACTGTGGGTGAAACATTGTATCATAAATCCCCACTACGAGCGAAACATCGTAAGACAAGTCAGTCATCTTTAAAGTAACACACACTGCTCTTCCAGACGCTGTGTCTTGTAAGTGTTGATTTATATTAGTAAACACTTCCTTTATATAAGTAGTAATTAAATATTGAAACAGACTGATATTATCAATGATACTCAGGTGACACACATGTGTCTTATTCAGGTGATACACATGTGTCTTACTCAGGTGATGCACATGTGTCTTATTCAGTTGATACACATGTGTCTTATTCAGGTGATACACATTTGTCTTACTCAGGTGATACACATATGTCTTATTCAGGTGATACGCATGTGTCTTATTCAGGTGATACACATGTGTCTTATTCAGATGATACACATGTGTCTTATTCAGATGATACACATGTGTCTTATTCAGGTGATACACATGTGTCTTATTCATGGGACACACATGTGTTTTATTCAGGTGATACACATGTGTCTTATTCAGGTGATACACATGTGTCTTATTCAGGTGACACACATGTGTCTTATTCAGGTGACACACATGTGTCTTATTCAGGTGATACACATGTGTCTTATTCAGGTGATGCACATGTGTCTTATTCAGGTGATACACATGTGCTGTAATGATATATTCGAAACAGAGACAATCAGAGAAACATTCAGATCAACATTCAAAATGTTGATCAGTTTGCAACTAAACATCAGTTTGTGACCAAAACATAGAAGGGCTAGAGGAGATATGATTGCAACGTAAGAGATACTCAGAGGACAGGAACAACAGAACTGGAAACACTAGAGCCAGGAGAGGGGATGGGAGCTCAAAATATATAAATGCTAGGGAATAATAAAAGGATATAATAAAAGGATAAACTGGTTGAGATAGTGGTAGTAAGAAAGTTCTTACACAGCTTCAAGACTAGGCATGAGAGGATGGGAGAGAGACGAGCATAATACTTGTTGATGGGAAGTTTAAAATGCATTGCCAAGAGCAGAAAGTTTCCCCGCATACATGCCTTGAAAAGTTCAACTCAATACATGTATATACATACATACATACATACATACATACATACATACATACATACATACATACATACATACATACATACATACATACATACATACATACCTATATACATACATACATGCATACATATATATATATATATATATATATATATATATATATATATATATATATATATATATAAATACATACAATACAGTACATACATACATGCATATATACATACATACACACAGACATATATATATACATAGAATGAACTCATGTATATTCCAGTGAGAAAAATGCAATACTTTGGGACAATAAAAGATGAATTATTATTTTTGAGGTGAAAAAATTGTTTGAGAGGAAAAATATTAACATTTGAGTGTGTGTTTAGGGAGGGGATGACATGACATATATATATATATATATATATATATATATATATATATATATATATATATATATATGCAAAACAACCACTTGTTAATGTGAGTAGTCACGAAAGCGCTTGGAATTCTTCTATTTTTTCATAGTGGTTGTTTTGCATATTTTGATATCACCTGTTTACTGTGATCTTTTTGTATATATATATATATATATATATATATATATATATATATATATATATATATATATATATATATATATATATGTCATGTCAAATATGTAAAACTTGCGATTTTGCCTTAAATAGCAACGCTTATCTTGCCGAATAAGTCAAGCGAAAATTTGAGTATGCAGTAATTTCGCTAAAATCATTCTGAACCTAACGAAAAAAAATACATTTCATTGTGTTTGTTTATCATTAAATTATTGCAAACGTATCTAAAATATATGTAGGTGGATTAAGCTAAATTAAATTGCGCCTGTTATAAAAAGATTAGGCAAGTTTTCTAAGGTTCTTTTGGTACAAAATTATTGATTTTCACATTAATATAAATGAAAAAAAATATCTCCAAACGTACAAGAATTTTTTTTAAAAATGACATATATTTATAAAGGATTACATTATTCTTGACTGGTGGTGAACACGTGATATTCAGCCTTAATGACCCTTGTGTAATGGATGGACTTTAAGCCCCATTAGCCAAGCAGCCTCGTTTAGTTGATGATATCGTGTATTACCCATCACTGTCTTATTCTTAAATCAAAGATTCTTAAGAATATAGATGTATTTAATTGATTATTCTTCCTTAACTTGGACCACATCAGCTGAGAGTCGATCAAGAGCCGTCCCGTAATGCAGTGACGACGTTTCGCTCTCCTCGAGGGAAACGCTGCTCCTGCTATTACACTAAACCCTTCATATAACAGTTCTCTATATAACGTACTACGGAAGTACGGAACAAGTTCAGCTCTGTGAATCGATTCGGAAACAGTGGACACTGTTTGTTGGTTAGAGAACTGTTCATTACTATTGTAATCACAGTTTCTTCTGTTTCCTCCTCAAGTGCCACAAATGGCCATCCACTCCCCCTGTTATTCACCTATATGGAGGATTCTGTGTCTGTATGTGTAGGCACTCTGCCTGCCATCCACCAGCCCTCCACCAGCCCTCCACCTGCCATCCACCAGCCCTCCACCTGCCATCCACCAGCCCTCCACCTGCCATCCACCAGCCCTCCACCTGCCATCCACCAGCCTTCCACCTGCCATCCACCAGCCCTCGACCTGCTTATAATAATAATATTTATCTCACACCCAAGGAAGTAAATGTTCCTCTCTCCCAGTTGTCACTTAGTAAAAGTCTATGGCGAAGTGAAAAGTTCTCTAAAATTTCCTCTCTAAATTTTATGCTGGGTCTGAAGGCAATATACTTAACAGAAGTACGTTTGGATTTATATCTACAGTTGAATTACCTAAATTTGCTTGCAATAGATAAGTCAGCTGTAGAAATGAATCCAGATGTACTCCTATTAACCCCTTTTGGGGCCTAGGCTTTTTGTGTATCCGTGTGCTCATGCCCCACTGTCCACTTCATGAATATTGGGTGCACAATAAACTAGCCACTTTGGAGGCAAAATCCAGTCTAATCTGCAGGTCAACACAATGTCTCTAGAGCACTATACATAGTGGTCGGGGATAGGAGGATGAAAAGGTAATTATGGTGATGCTAGCAAGTCTACTTGGCTGGTTCAATGAACCTTGAATAGCTATGCAGGTATACTCTCAAAGTATGTTCTCTGAGAAATATACACTAGTTGCTGTATATATCGTGTGTGTGTGAGGAGGCTGGTACTTGTGGTGGTGGTAGTGGGGAGTGGTAGTTGCTGCAGGGCTGGGGGTAAGAATGTTGCAGGTCAGTAATGAGGGGTAAGAATGTTGCAGGTCAGTACTGAGGGGTAAGAATGTTGCAGGTCAGTACTGAGGGGTAAGAATGTTGCAGGTCAGTACTGAGGGGTAAGAATGTTGCAGGTCAGTACTGAGGGGTAAGAATGTTACAGGTCAGTAATGAGGGGTAAGAATGTTGCAGGTCAGTAATGAGGGGTAAGAATGTTGCAGGTCAGTACTGAGGGGTAAGAATGTTACAGGTCAGTACTGAGGGGTAAGAATGTTACAGGTCAGTAATGAGGGGTAAGAATGTTGCAGGTCAGTAATGAGGGGTAAGAATGTTGCAGGTCAGAGCTGGAGATATCTAAGAGGTTGGAACACTTCGGGCGATGAATTTCCCTGGAGGAATTATTTCCAGATACTGGAGTGCTGCTGCCTGGGAGTGCTGCTGCCTGGGTGTGCTGCTGCCTGGGTGTGCTGCTGCCTGCTAGTGATGATGCCTGTGAGTATTGCTGCCTGGGAGTGCTGCTGCCTGCTAGTGATGCTCTCTGAGAGAGCTGCTACCTGGGAGTGCTGCTGTCTGGGAGTGCTGCTGTCTGGGAGTTTGGTTGCCTGGGAGTGATGCTGCCTGGGAGTCAGGCTGCCTGGGAGTCAGGTTGCCTGGGAGTGATGCTGCCTGGGAGTCAGTGTGCCTGGGAGTGCTGCTGTCTGGGAGTCAGGCTGCCTGGGAGTCAACTGCCTGGGAGTTAGGGTGCCTCGGAGTGCTGCCGCCTGGAAGTCAGGGTGCCTGGGAGTGCTGCTGAATGGGAGTCAGGCTGCCTGGGAGTCAGCTGAATGGGAGTCAGGCTGCCTGGGAGTCAGGTTGCCTGGGAGTGCTGCTGCCTGGGAGTCAGGGTGCCTGGGAGTGCTGCTGCCTGGGAGTCAGGGTGCCTGGGAGTGCTGCTGCCTGGGAGTCAGGCTGCCTTGGAGTGATGTTGCTTGGGAGTGTGGCTGCCTGGGAGTCAGGCTGCCTGTGAGTGATGCTGCCTGGAAGTCAAGCAGCTTGGGAGTCATTCTGCCTGGGAGTGATACTGCCTGGGAATGCTGCTGCTTGGGAGTTAGGCTGCCTGGGAGTTAGGCTGCCTGGGAGTTATGCTGCCTGGGAGTCAGGCTCCCTGGGAGTCAGGCTGCTTGGGAGTCAGGTTGCCTGGGAGTGCTGCTGCCTGGGAGTTAGGGTTCCTGGGAGTCATGCTGCCTGGGAGTCAGGCTGCCTGGGAGTCATGCTGCCTGGGAGTCAGGCTGCTTGGGAGTCAGGTTGCCTGGGAGTCAGGCTGCCTGGGAGTCAGGCTGCCTGGGAGTCAGGCTGCCTGGGAGTCAGGCTGCCTGGGAGTGCTGCTGCCTGGGAGTTAGGGTTCCTGGGAGTCATGCTGCCTGGGAGTAGGCTGCCTGGGAGTCATGCTGCCTGGGAGTCAGGCTGCCTGGGAGTCAGGTTGCCTGGGAGTCAGGCTGCCTGGGAGTCAGGTTGCCTGGGAGTCAGGCTGCCTGGGAGTCAGGCTGCCTGGGAGTCAGGTTGCCTGGGAGTCAGGCTGCCTGGGAGTGATGCTGCTTGGGAGTCAGGTTGCCTGGGAGTGCTGCTGCCTGGGAGTTTGGTTGCCTGGGAGTCATGCTGCCTGGGAGTCAGGCTGCCTGGGAGTCATGCTGCCTGGGAGTCAGGCTGCCTGGGAGTCAGGCTGCCTGGGAGTCAGGCTGCCTGGGAGTCAGGTTGCCTGGGAGTGATGCTGCCTGGGAGTCAGGCTGCCTGGGAGTCAGGTTGCCTGGGAGTCAGGCTGCCTGGGAGTCAGGCTGCTTGGGAGTCAGGTTGCCTGGGAGTGCTGCTGCCTGGGAGTTAGGGTTCCTGGGAGTCATGCTGCCTGGGAGTCAGGCTGCCTGGGAGTCATGCTGCCTGGGAGTCAGGCTGCTTGGGAGTCAGGTTGCCTGGGAGTCAGGCTGCCTGGGAGTCAGGCTGCCTGGGAGTCAGGCTGCCTGGGAGTCAGGCTGCCTGGGAGTGCTGCTGCCTGGGAGTTAGGGTTCCTGGGAGTCATGCTGCCTGGGAGTAGGCTGCCTGGGAGTCATGCTGCCTGGGAGTCAGGCTGCTTGGGAGTCAGGTTGCCTGGGAGTCAGGCTGCCTGGGAGTCAGGTTGCCTGGGAGTCAGGCTGCCTGGGAGTCAGGCTGCCTGGGAGTCAGGTTGCCTGGGAGTCAGGCTGCCTGGGAGTCAGGCTGCTTGGGAGTCAGGTTGCCTGGGAGTGCTGCTGCCTGGGAGTTAGGGTTCCTGGGAGTCATGCTGCCTGGGAGTCAGGCTGCCTGGGAGTCATGCTGCCTGGGAGTCAGGCTGCTTGGGAGTCAGGTTGCCTGGGAGTCAGGCTGCCTGGGAGTCAGGCTGCCTGGGAGTCAGGCTGCCTGGGAGTCAGGCTGCCTGGGAGTGCTGCTGCCTGGGAGTTAGGGTTCCTGGGAGTCATGCTGCCTGGGAGTAGGCTGCCTGGGAGTCATGCTGCCTGGGAGTCAGGCTGCTTGGGAGTCAGGTTGCCTGGGAGTCAGGCTGCCTGGGAGTCAGGTTGCCTGGGAGTCAGGCTGCCTGGGAGTCAGGCTGCCTGGGAGTCAGGTTGCCTGGGAGTCAGGCTGCCTGGGAATCAGCGTTCTTGGGAGTGCTGCTGCCTGTTGCACGATTTGATAAAGCTCTACACAAGTGAAACTTGAGTTGATAAAGCTCTACACAAAGTGAAACGTGAATTTATAAAGCTCTACACAAAGTGAAACGTGAGTTGATAAAGCTCTACACAAAGTGAAACGTGAATTTATAAAGCTCTACACAAAGTGAAACGTGAGTTGATAAAGCTCTACACAAAGTGAAACGTGAGTTGATAAAGCTCTACACAAAGTGAAACGTGAGTTTATAAAGCTCTACACAAAGTGAAATGTGAGTTGATAAAGCTCTACACAAAAGGAAACATGACTTTTGTAAACCCAATGTAATAACTATGTTCCAGTGCTGGTTAAGTGTGCGTGCAGATCTAAGGTTCGATTAGGCTGTGAACTGAAGTTACTACTGTCTTTGGCGTAGTTATATTCCGTTTCAGCTGAAACTTCTCCGTCCAAGGTATTTTCTAGATAATTGGTTGCACTATTTGCTAGATTAAGGAGAGTTTATTACAGTGTTCCAGAGGGTCATGTGCGTGAGGCTGTTAACCATCTGAGCTGCCATCCAGGATTTTCTCAGCTCTTGCTGTATATGATATATTCTCCCATTGTAAATAACGTAAATAACTGGGTATTCAATTCTTGATAGTCTTGGAAGTATTGAGAAGTTGTATCAGGAGGAATTTATAGGAGTACAATAATTAGTTTCGTCTTTACAATTGCTTGCAACCAAAAATAAAACTGTGTCAGTTGAACTTTTTTTACCTAACACCGAGTAGACGTGCAGTAGTATGAGATAGTTTGGGTAACTTGTGTGGGCTTATAGTAGGATCAGGAGGGTGGGTGGGTGGTTCAGGTGGTTGTGGTGGAGTGAGGGCGGTGGTTGTAGTGGAGTGAGGGCGGTGGTTGTGGTGGAGTGAGAGTGGTGGTTGTTGTGGAGTGAGGGTGGTGGAGTGAGGGTGGTGGAGTGAGGGTGGTGGTTGTGGTGGGTTGATGGTGGTGGTTGTGGTGGAGTGAGGGTGGTGGTTGTGGTGGAGTGAGGGTGGTGGTTGTGGTGGAGTGAGGGTGATGGTTGTGGTGGAGTGAGGGTGGTGGAGTGAGGGTGGTGGAGTGAGGGTGGTGGAGTGAGGGTGGTGGTTGTGGTGGAGTGAGGGTGGTGGAGTGAGGGTGGTGGAGTGAGGGTGGTGGTTGTGGTGGGTTGATGGTGGTGGTTGTGGTGGAGTGAGGGTGGTGGTTGTGGTGGAGTGAGGGTGGTGGTTGTGGTGGAGTTAGGATGGTGGTTATAACAGTGGAAGGTGGTATCGGGTTGGTGGAGGAAAACCTTTCAAGGGATTTCACCTCATTAAAATCATCCAGCGTTGCTCTTCCATGGTTTATTTATGCCTTCTACGTTCCTCTTTCATTCAATCTTCTGCTGGGTAAACATTGAATATTTCCTCGGGATCTCTGAGGCTGGATCTTTCATTTAGGACCAACTCTCTCTCTTCCACCCACTTGCAAAAACAAGTTTAAGAGTTGGAATGTGGTTGTGTATCTCTGGTGGAGTACAAGGCTTGAAGAGTTGTGCTGCTTTGAACGATTCTATGTACAGTGTGTGTGTGTGTGTTTATGTGCTCACCTACTTGTACTCACCTAGTTGTGGTTGCAGGGGTCGAGTCACAGCTCCTGGCCTCGCCTCTTCACTGGTCGCTACTGGGTCACTCTCCCTGCGCCATGAGCTCTATCATACCTCTTCTTAAAGCTATGTATGGAACCTGCCTCCACTACCTCGCTTCCCAAACTATTCCACTTCCCGACCACTCTGTGACTGAAGAAATACTTCCTAACATCTCTGTGATTCATCTGAGTCTTCAACTTCCAACTGTGTCCCCTTGTTGCTGTGTCCCATCTCTGGAACATTCTGTCTTTGTCCACCTTGTCAATTCCTCTCAGTATCTTATATGTCGTTATCATGTCCCCCCTATCTCTCCTGTCCTCCAGTGTCGTCAGGTCGATTTCCCTTAACTTCTCCTCGTAGGACATACCCCTTAGCTCCGGGACTAGTCTTGTTGCAAACCTTTGCACTTTCTCTAGCTTCTTTACGTGCTTGGCTAGGTGTGGGTTCCAAACTGGTGCTGCATACTCCAGTATGGGCCTAACGTACACAGTGTACAGGGTCCTGAACGATTCTTTATTAAGATGTCGGAATGCTGTTCTTAGGTTTGCTAGGCGCCCGTATGCTGCAGCAGTTATTTGGTTGATGTTACTGTTGGACTCACGCAAACCGACGTACCAGCCACAGCACGGCTGGTCAGGTACTGACTTTAGGTGCTTGTCCAGTGCCTGGGATTCAGTTTAACAGTCTTTGGCCCCTGACACTTATTGTGTTGTCTCTTATCGTGCTAGTGGCACCCCTGCTTTTCATTGGGGGGATGTTGCATCGTCTGCCAATAATTTCGGAAAAATCATTCTGATCCTAACGAGAACAAATATATTTCATTGTGTCTGTTTATTATTAAATAATTGTAAACTTATCTAAAATATATTTAGTTGGATTAGGCTAAATTAAATTGTGCTTGTTATTATAAGGGTAGGTTAGTTTTCTATTTTTTTTTTCTTTTTGGTGCAAAACTATTAATTTTTACATTAACATAAATGAAAACATATATCTTTAAACGTATAAGATAAAATTTAGAAAGGGCTTAATATTAAATGAATTCTTGCTAATTAACCAGTTTTACCTATATATATATATATATATATATATATATATATATATATATATATATATATATATATATATATATATATATATATATATATATATTTTTTTTATTAACACATCGGCCGATTCCCACCAAGGCAGGGTGGCCCGAAAAGAAAAACTTTCATCATCATTCACTCCATCACTGTCTTGCCAGAGGGGGCTTTACACTACAGTTATAAAACTGCAACATTAACACCCCTCCTTCAGAGTGCCGGCACTGTACTTCCCATCTCCAGAACTCAAGTCCGGCCTGCCGGTTTCCTGAATCCCTTCATAAATGTTACTTTGCTCACACTCCAACAGCACGTCAAGTATTAAAAACCATATGCCTCCATTCACTCCTATCAAATACGCTCACACATGCTTGCTGGAAGTCCAAGCCCCTCGCACACAAAACTTCCTTTACCCCCTCCCTCCAACCTTTCCTAGGCCGACCCCTACCCTGCCTTCCCTCCACTACAGATTTATACACTCTCAGAAGTCACTCTGTCTCGTTCCATTCTCTCTACATGTCCAAACCACCTCAAATATATATATATATATATATATATATATATATATATATATATATATATATATATATATATATATATATATATATATATATATATATATATAGGTAGTTAGGGTGTCGGAAAATAATATAGGTACATGTCTCTCTTGTCACTCTTCCTTGTTATTCATAATTTCTCTATTTCTCTTTACACATCAGAGTGGATGGATCACTAGTCTTTTCTCTCCCCTACTACTATCTGCCCAACAATTTGCTCAACACCTTTCTGCCCTTCCCTGATCTTCCTCACCCCAGTTTGTCCATATACTGTGGTAACTAATCTTTGCATTATAGTATTGAACATATTCAGTCGCTTGAGGTCCAACAATCTTTGGAAAGACATGTGCAGCATTATCAATAATCTACCCTCCGTCAGTCTCGATTTCAAATTCACTAGAGGGATATCGTTACCAAAACACTGACCTCATTAGGACTTACCCTCTTTATCCCTTCGTTAAATCTCGCTGTTATAGCACTTCTCGGATGATAATTCAGATGTGTCCCTGTTTGTAGACGATGTGAAACTAATGAGGAGAGTTCAAGAGAACGAAGATCAGGTTAATCTTAAAGGGAATCCGGACAGGCTGCAAGAGTGATTCGACAAATGGCGCCTGGAATTTAACCCCAGCAAGTGCAAAGTCATGCAGCTTGGGGAAGGACAAAGAAGACCGCAGCCAGAGTAAGGCCTACGAGGTCAAAAGTTGCAAAACTCACTCAAGGAAAAGTATCTTTGGGTGAGCATCATACCGAGCACATCTCCTAAGGCGCACATCAACCAAATAACCGCTGCAGCATATGGGCGTCTGGGAAACGTAAGAATAACATTTCAACATCTAAGTAAGGAGTCATTCATGGCACTGTACACACTGTGAGTCAGTCCCATATTGGAGTATACAGCACCAGTATGGAACCCACACCTATGAGGAAAGGTTAAGGGATCTCAACCTGACGACACTGGATGACAGGACAGATAGGGGTACATGATAACAACGTATAAAATGTTGAGAGGAATTGACAAGGTGGACACGGCTAGAATGTTTCAGAGAAGGGACACAGGAACAAGGGGACACAACTGAAAGTTAAAAACTCAGGTAAGTCATAAGGATGTTAGGAAGTATTTCTTCAGCCCTTGAGCTTTCAGGAAGTGGAACAATCTGGAGAGCGAAGTAATAGAAGCTACTGCTGCTTCTACTATACAACTGATTTTACTACTTCCAATACAACTGCTACTATTACTACGTTTCAACAATAAAGACCTAACTGTTAAACATGTGTCTTAACCATCAACTTGTGTCTTAACCATCAACTTGTGTCTTAACCATCAACTTGTGTCTTAACCATCAACTTGTGTCTTAACCATCAACTTGTGTCTTAACCATCAACTTGTGTCTTAACCATCAACTTGTGTCTTAACCATCAACATGTGTCTTAACCATCAACTTGTGTCTTAACCATCAACTTGTGTCTTAACCATCAACTTGTGTCTTAACCATCAACTTGTGTCTTAACCATCAACTTGTGTCTTAACCATCAACATGTGTCTTAACCATCAACTTGTCAAAATAATGCACTCTCCTCTTACATCCTTCTTCTGTCTGTGTGGACACAGAGAAGGCTTCCTGGCCTGTATGACATAGGCTGTGCTCTCAGAACTACATCTCAGCAGAGTTACAGTTCTCTCAGAACTACATCTCAGCAGAGTTACAGTTCTCTCAGAACTACATCTCAGAAGAGTTACAGTTCTCTCAGAACTACATCTCAGCAGTTACAGTTCTCTCAGAACTACATATCAGCAGAGTTACAGTTCTCTCAGAACTACATCTCAGCAGAGTTACAGTTCTCTCAGAACTACATCTCAGCAGAGTTACAGTTCTCTCAGAACTGGAGGAAGATTAGATTATTTCAAGTCAAGTCAGATTAGGTTAAGTTGTTTATGTGAAGATTAGGTTAGAGTAGGTTAGGTTAAGTGAGGTCAAGTAAGATTAAGTTGTCTAAGTGAAGCGCTAAAAGCGAGTTCATCATTCAACGCAAGGGATGGTGAAGGCTCGGTCCTCCGTCTTCTAATCACTTGTTGGAAATACAACTCTCTCAGCTAGGCTTCTCCCCAGAATACTCCAAGAGAGAACAATAGTTGCCTAAGACCAATATCACATGTATTAACACACCTGTTTGGCGCTCAGACCTGACGATATATAAATATATATATTTCAACAGCAACACTTACTTTCTTAAAATTTTGAATTACAATTCAAGTTATAATTATAGTCAATGAAGGGTTACATAAGTCACATAATGACAGGTTACATAAGTCACATAATGACAGGTTACATAAGTCACATAATGACAGGTTACATAAGTCACATAATGACAGGTTACATAAGTCACATAATGACAGGTATGCTAATCATGTTGACTTCAATGTTTATTCATAATGATATTTTGTTTAACATGGTTTGGATAATGAGGCCCAGAAGGCTTCATTATTTTTGGTGGGAAGCACAGGCTCACAGATTCATCAGGTTTATGGTAGTGAACACCTTCATTAAGTCTGAGGGGCTGATCACCTCGTCT
The DNA here is from genome assembly GCA_009830355.1 of Cherax destructor. NCBI lineage: Eukaryota > Metazoa > Arthropoda > Malacostraca > Decapoda > Parastacidae > Cherax > Cherax destructor. Next base: position 482,389 of record WNWK01000356.1, read on the forward strand.
TCTTCTGTCTCTAGTTTATATTCTCTCTTTTGAATTAATACACTGACTGGCGAATGGTCTTCAAAATTAAGAAAGTCGGGTATTGCACATGTATCTGACATATAATATACTAATTCCATTGTCACGAGAAATATCTAATTATCTACATAATAAATATGCCCTATTATAAACTGTCTTCAGGGCCCTAACTCTAAATCGAACATCATTTACATCACACTGAGAGAGATACGGATGGTCCTGTATAAATGACTTTTCACATGTATGGAAAGCATAAAATCCTGGGTTTTAAACCTCTCTAAATTTCACTAGTGGCACTTTAGTTGCTTTAGATGGTCATAAAACTTACACAGGAGGACTGCTGCCTAGGTCTGTATGTTGCGAATGTGGCACTTAGGCACGCCGCATCTATACACACACACACACATTATATTATATATATATATATATATATATATATATATATATATATATATATATATATATATATATATATTTATTTTATTATTTTATTTTTATTAACACATCGGCCGATTCCCACCAAGGCAGGGTGGCCCGAAAAAGAAAAACTTTCATCATCATTCATTCCATCACTGTCTTGCCAGAGGGTGGCTTTACACTACAGTTATAAAACTGCAACATTAACACCCCTCCTTCAGAGTGCAGACACTGTACTTCCCATCTCCAGGACTCAAGTCCGGCCTGCCGGTTTCCCTGAATCCCTTCATAAATGTTACCTTGCTCACACTCCAACAGCACGTCAAGTATTAAAAACCATTTGTCTCCATTCACTCCTATCAAATACGCTCACACATGCTTGCTGGAAGTCCAAGCCCCTCGCACACAAAACTTCCTTTACCCCTCCCTCCAACCTTTCCTAGGCCGACCCCTACCCCGCCTTCCTCCACTACAGATTTATACACTCTCGAAGTTATTCTGTCTCGTTCCATTCTCTCTACATGTCCGAACCACCTCAACAACCCTCCTCAGCTCTCTGGATAATAGTTTTGGTAATCCCGCACCTCCTCCTAATTTCCAAACTCCGAATTCTCTGCATTATATTCACACCACACATTCACCTCAGACATGACATCTCCACTGCCACCAGCCTTCTCCTCGTTGCAACATTCATCACCCATGCTTCACACCCATATAAGAGTGTTGGTATAACTATACTCTCATACATTCCCTTCTTTACTTCCATGGACAAAGTTCTTTGTCTCCACAGACTCGAAGTGCTCCACTCACCCTTTTTCCCTCATCAATTCTATGATTCACCTCATCCTTCATAGACCCATCTGCTGACATGTCCACTCCCAAATATCTGAATACATTCACCTCCTCCATACTCTCCCTCCACTCTGATATCCAATCTTTCGTCACCTAATCTTTTTGTTATCCTCATCACCTTACTCTTTCCTATATTCACTTTCAATTTTCTTCTTTTACACACCCTACCAAATTCATCCACCAACCTCTGCAACTTCTCTTCAGAATCTCCCAAAAGCACAGTGTCATCAGCAAAAGCAACTGTGACAACTCCCACTTTGTATTTGATTCTTTATCTTTTAACCCCACACCTCTTGCCAAGACCCTCGCATTCACTTCTCTTACAACCCCATCTATAAATATATTGAACAACCACGGTGACATCACACATCCTTGTCTAAGGCCTACTTTTACTGGGAAATAGTCCCCCTCCCTCCTACACACTCTAACTTGAGCCTCACTGTCCTCATAAAAACTCTTCACTGCTTTCAGTAACCTACCTCCTATTCCATACACCTGCAACATCTGCCACATTGCCCCCCTATCCACCCTATCATACGCCTTTTCCAAATCCATAAATGCCACAAAACCTCTTTACCCTTATCCAAAAACTGTTCACCTATATGTTTCGCTGTAAACACTTGGTCTACACACCCCCTACCTTTCCTAAAGCCCCCTTGTTCATCTGCTATCCTGCTTTCTGTCTTACTCTTAATTCTTTCAATAATAACTCTACCATACACTTTACCAGGTACACTCAACAGACTTATTCCCCTATAATTTTTGCACTCTCTTTTGTCCCCTTTGCCTTTATACAAAGGAACAATACACGCTCTCTGCCAATCCCTAGGTACCTTACCCTCTTCCATACATTTATTAAATAATAGCACTAACCACTCCAAAACTATATCCCCACCTGCTTTTAACATTTCTATCTTTATCCCATCAATCCCAGCTGCCTTACCTCCTTTCATTCTACCCACTGCCTCACGAACTTCCCCTACACCCACAACTGGCTCTTCCACACTCCTACAAGATGTTATTCCTCCTTGCCCTATACACGAAATCACAGCTTCCCTATCTTCATCAACATTTAACAACTCCTCAAAATATTCCCTCCATCTTCCCGATACCTTTAACTCTCCATTTAATAACTCTCCTCTCCTATTTTTAACTGTCAAATCCATTTGTTCCCTAGGCTTCCTCAACTTATTAATCTCACTCCAAAACTTTTTCTTATTTTCAACAAAATTTGTTGATAACATCTCACCCACTCTCTCATTTGCTCTCTTTTTATATTGCTTCACCACTCTCTTAACCTCTCTTTTTCTCTACATATACTCTTCCCTCCTTGCATCACTTCTACTTTGTAAAAACCTTTCATATGTTAACTTTTTCTCCCTTACTACTCTCTTTACATCATCATTCCACCAATCGCTCTTCTTCCCTCCCGCACCCACTCGCCTGTAACCACAAACTTCTGCTGAACACTCTAACACTACATTTTTAAATCTACCCCATACATCTTCGACCCTATTGCCTACACTCTCACTAGCCCATCTATCCTCCAATAGTTGTTTATATCTTACCCTAACTGCCTCCTTTTTTAGTTTATAAACCTTCACCTCTCTCTTACTTACTGATTCTATTTTCCTTGTATCCCATCTACCTTTTACTCCCACTGTAGCTATAACTAAAAAGTGATCTGATATATCTGTGGCCCCTCTATAAACATGTACATCCTGAAGTCTACTCAACAGTCTTTTATCTACCAATACATAGTCCAACAAACTACTGTCATTACGCCCTACATCATATCTTGTATACTTATTTATCCTCTTTTTCTTAAAATATGTGTTACCTATAACTAAACCCCTTTCTATACAAAGTTCAATCAAAGGGCTCCCATTATCATTTACACCTGGCACCCCAAACTTACCTACCACACCCTCTCTACATGTTTCTCCTACTTTAGCATTTAGGTCCCCTACCACAATTACTCTCTCACTTGGTTCAAAAGTTCCTATACATTCGCTTAACATCTCCCAAAATCTATCTCTCTCCTCTACACTCCTCTCTTCTCCAGGTGCATACACGCTTATTATGACCCACTTTTCGCATCCGACCCTTATTTTAATCCACATAATCCTTGAATTTACACATTTATATTCCCTCTTCTCCTTCCATAACTGATCATTCAACATTATTGCTACCCCTTCCTTAGCTCTAACTCTCTCAGATACTCCTGACTTAATCCCATTTATTTCTCCCCACTGAAACTCGCCTACCCCCTTCAGCTTTGTTTCGCTTAGGGCCAGGACATCCAACTTCTTTTCATTCATAACATCAGCAATCATCTCTTTCTTATCATCTGCACTACATCCACGCACATTCAAACATCCCAGTTTTATAAAGCTTTTCTTATTCGTTTTTTTAGTAAATGTGTACAGGAGAACAGGAGAAGGGGTTACTAGCCCATTGCTCCCGGCATTTTAGTCGCCTCATACGACACGCATGGCTTACGGAGGAAAGATTCCTTTCCACTTCCCCATGGACAATAGAGAAAATAAAAAGAACAAGAGCTATTAAGAAAAAGAAGAAAAACCTAGATGTGTGTATGTATATATATGCATGTGTATGCCAGTGTAGTGTGACCTAAAGTGTAAGTAGAAGTAGCTAGATATACCTGTTATCCAGCGTGTTTATGAGACAGAAAAAAGACACCAGCAATCCTACCATCATGTAAAACAGTTTCAGGTTTCTGTTTCACAGTCACCTGGCAGAACGGTAGTACCTCCCTGGGTGGTTGCTGTCTACCAACCTACTACACACACACACACACATATATATATATATATATATATATATATATATATATATATATATATATATATATATATATATATGTGTGTGTGTGTGTGTGTGTACTCACCTAGTTGTACTCACCTAGTTGTGGTTGCATGGGTCGAGTCAAAGCTCCTGGCCCCTCCTCTTCACTGGCCGCTACTGGGTCACTCTCCATGCGCCATGAGCTTTATCATACCTCTGCTTAAAGCTATGTATAGAGCCTGCCTCCACTACATCGCTTCCTAAACTATTCCACTTCCCGACCACTCTGTGACTGAAGCAATACTTCCTAACATCTCTGTGATTCATCTGAGTCTTCAACTTCCAACTGTGTCCCCTTGTTGTTGTGTCCCATCTCTGGAACATTCTGTCTCTGTCCACTTTGTCAATTCCTCTCAGTATCTTATATGTTGTTATCATATCCTCCCTATATTTCCTGTCCTCCAGTGTCGTCAGGTCGATTTCCCTTAACCTCCCTTCGTAGGACATACCCCTTAGCTCCGGGACTAGTCTTGTTGCAAACCTTTGCACTTTCTCGAGCTTCTTCACATGCTTGGCTAGGTGTGGGTTCCAAACTGGTGCTGCATACTCCAGTATGGGCCTAACATACACAGTGTACAGGGTCCTGAACGATTCTTTATTAAGATGTCGGAATGCTGTTCTTAGGTTTGCTAGGCGCCCATATGCTGCAGCAGTTATTTGGTTGATGTGCGCCTCAGGAGATGTTCCTGGTGTTATACTCACCCCAAGATCTTTTTCCTTGATTGAGGTTTGCAGTCTCTGGCCCCCTAGGCTGTACTCCGTCTGCGGTCTTCTTTGCCCTTCCCCAATCTTCATGACTTTGCACTTGGTGGGGTTGAACTCCAGGAGCCAGTTGCTGGACCAGGCTTGCAGCCTGTCCAGATCCCTTTGTAGTTCTGCCTGGTCCTCGTCCGATTGAATTCTTCTCATCAACTTCACATCATCTGCAAACAGGGACACTTTGGAGTCTATTCCTTCCGTCATGTCGTTCACAAATACCAGAAACAGCACTGGTCCCAGGACTGACCCCTGTGGAACCCCGCTCGTCACCGGCGCCCACTCTGACACCTCGCCACGTACCATGACTCGCTGCTGTCTTCCTGACAGGTATTCCCTGATCCAATGTAGTGCCTTCCCTGTTACCCCTGCCTGGTCCTCCAGCTTCTGCACTAATCTCTTGTGTGGAACTGTGTCAAACGCCTTCTTACAATCCAAGAATATGCAATCTACCCACCCCTCTCTCTCTTGCCTTATTGTGTGTGTGTGTGTGTGTGTACTCACCTAGTTGTGGTTGCAAGGGTCGAGTCATAGCTCCTGGCCCCGCCTCTTCACTGGCCGCTACTGGGTCACTCTCCCTGCGTCATGAGCTTTATCATACCTCTTCTTAAAGCTATGTATGGAACCTGCCTCCACTACATCGCTTCCCAAACTATTCCACTTCCCGACCACTCTGTGACTGAAGAAATACTTCCTAACATCCCTGTGATTCATTTGAGTCTTCAACTTCCAACTGTGTCCCCTTGTTGCTGTGTCCCATCTCTGGAACATTCTGTCTCTGTATACCTTGTCAATTCCTCTCAGTATCTTATATGTCGTTATCATATCCCCCCTATCTCTCCTGTCCTCCAGTGTCGTCAGGTCAATTTTCCTTAACCTCTCCTCGTAGGACATACCCCTTAGCTCCGGGACTAGTCTTGTGTGTGTGTGTGTGTGTGTGTATGTGTATGTGTGTGTATGCGTGTGTATGTGTGTGTGTTTGTATGTGTGTGTGTGTGTGTGTTTGTATGTATGTGTGTGTGTCTGTGTGTGTGTATGCAGAAGATACTTTAGTTAAGTGGTCGAATGGCGTCCGTTCTTAATATATGTTCATGGGAAAGCCTCTACTTTTGAGTAATGACTAATATACCATCGCAGTGATGGGAAGAGGATTACCCAAACGACGGGAAGCGAGGAGAGGGAAGCCAGAGCGAGACTCCACGGGAAGGCAGGATGTAAACCCATACGACATTCCAGGCTCAGCCTTCATCAACACTGCTATGCTCTCTCACAGTGTATATTGCACGTCCCTCTTTACGTCCATCATGAAAGAGATATCTATGATTGAGTCCACGATACACGAGATATTGCTTAATATAAATTGATGAATAAGTCTTTTCGGCTGCTTATTCTACTTCTTCAGTTTGATACGGAGGTAATTGAATATTTCCACCAGTATTATCAAGTGTTGTATATGTGTTTGGTTCATCAACTTGTCGGTCATGTATAAAAAATAATATTCCTATATAAAAGCATCATGCACAAATTTTATATTCCCATAAACAGAAATAATACATAAGAGAAATATAGTTATATAGTGCCATCAGAAACGATTTGTGGCGCCATATAAGACCATCATGTACGAGATATAGTAATAAAGGCGAGAAATAGTTGATGCTTCAAGAAGATCTTGCTGCTACTGTAAGGTTGTAAGAGGCTTTAGGAGTAAGATGCTGAGGGTAAGCTTCTTGGAGATTACACTCTCAGCTTAGTTAAGTGATAGAACACTCACAAAACCTTTTTGTGGTTAATGTGTCTCAGCGTGGTTAAAGTGAGAACACTTACAGAACCTCCTGTAACGTGGTTAATGTGTCTCAACGTGGTTAATGTGTCTCAACGTGGTTAATGTGTCTCAACGTGGTTTATGTGTCTCAACGTGGTTAATGTGTCTCAACGTGGTTAATGTGTCTCAACTTACAGAACCTCTGCAGAAGACTCGCAGAACCTCCTGCTCTGTGGTTATTGAGACACGAACGTTTAGTGTGTATATTAACCTCGTAACAATCTAAACGAAGTAAACTAATTTTACCTACTTAAGCCAACCCAAAATACCTTAAACTAAGCTAACCTGCCATAACTAGATCAAACTTTATCGAACACTAGCCAAATTTAACACTAACCTAAGCTAACCAAATCTTACCTAATCTAACCAAACCTAATACTAGCCTAACCTAACCTGGCCTTACCTAACCTGACTAAACCTCATCAGAGCAAAAATTAACTTAATCTAAACTAACACTAACTTGACGTAATCTAAGCTAATGTAAAATATAAAAAAGTATTAAATATAATTTACAGGAAACGTTAAGAAACTGACGTTGTGTATCTCATTGAAATTAGACCAAAAAAAAAAAAGTGAATTCGTTCGCCCCGAACGAATTCACACTTTTTTTTTTTTTGGTCTAATTTCAATGAGATTTTCACAGTGATTTATACAGCTTTTAAAAACCTATACACTGTCTTTGTTATGACTTTTTGCCTATAAGTTAGATAGAAAAAAATAAATTGTGCAAAATTTTAGGGGTCACAAATCTTTCCTATTTCTACAACATTGGGAAGATGTACAATGCTCTAGTTAACCTCATATGAAAGATAAAGCCTATATAATTGTTGACCCAATCCATTTTAGCGAAAATGTCAGTAGATTCTATTATAAAAAATATTGAAGTTAATGATTTTTTTTTGTGAGAAAAAAATCAATAAAAACAAAGCTGTAAAAGATATCTTAAATCCTCCATGGGTGGTTGTAGATCCATCATTACTCAATAATGTTTGCAAAAATCATGACAATCCTATTAATACTTTTCCCAAAAAATGGCTCACAATGTCAATAATTTATTTCCGAGTTATTAATACATTTTTTTTCTGTAAAACTCTATGGATTCGGCGCGCTAAATTACAGCATGTTGCACACATCAACACTTGTTGAGACCCCAGAGGCCACTGAGGTGGCATGAGTCCCTGCACTTGAATGGAGGCGTCAGAGATGTTGCTATGTAGTGTATTTTGAATGAAACGATCATAAAAATCGTAATTTTGGGAGTAAAAAACAACCCCACTAATTGGCAACATGTTTTTTTTATGAAAGCAAAAATAAAAAAATTACATTTAAGGAAAAACATACTTAGAAATATGATAGAAACAAGCTGTTTACACCAAAATGTTGCCAGAATGATGCACTATTTTTTGGTAAGAAAACATTTTTTTCCCATAATTTTTCAATCTTCCTTTCCTAATCACTCGAAAAAGGCTAGCCCCTCCCTTAAGTAATCCAACCCATTAAGCTGACCACGTCAAGCACATCAAGCTGACCATGTGAAGCACATCAAGCTGACCACGTCAAGCACATCAAGCTGACCACGTCAAGCACATCAAGCTGACCACGTCAAGCACATCAAGCTGACCACGTCAAGCACATCAAGCTGACCATGTGAGGCACATCAAGCTGACCACGTGAAGTACATCAAGCTGACCACGTCAAGCACATCAAGCTGACCACGTCAAGTACATCAAGCTGACCACGTCAGGTACATCAAGCTGACCATGTCAAGTACATCAAGCTGACCACGTGAAGTACATCAAGCTGACCACGTCAAGCACATCAAGCTGACCACGTCAGGTACATCAAGCTGACCACGTCAGGTACATCAAGCTGACCACGTCAGGTACGTCAAGCTGACCACGTCAGGTACATCAAGCTGACCACGTCAGGTACATCAAGCTGACCACGTCAGGTACATCAAGCTGACCACGTCAGATACATCAAGCTGACCACGTCAGGTACATCAAGCTGACCACGTCAGGTACATCAAGCTGACCACGTCAGGTACATCAAGCTGACCACGTCAGGTACATCAAGTTGACCACGTCAGGTACATCAAGCTGACCACGTCAGGTACATCAAGCTGACCACGTCAGGTACATCAAGCTGACCACGTCAGGTACATCAAGCTGACCACGTCAGGTACATCAAGCTGACCACGTCAGGTACATCAAGCTGACCACGTCAGGTACATCAAGCTGACCACGTCAGGTACATCAAGCTGACCACGTCAGGTACATCAAGCTGACCACGTCAGGTACATCAAGCTGACCACGTCAGGTACATCAAGCTGACCACGCCAGGTACATCAAGCTGACCACGTCAGGTCATCAAGCTGACCACGTCAGGTACATCAAGCTGACCACGTCAGGTACATCAAGCTGACCACGTCAGGTACATCAAGCTGACCACGTCAGGTACATCAAGCTGACCACGTCAGGTACATCAAGCTGACATCGGCAAGCACATCAAACTGACCACATTAAGCAGACCACATCAAGCACATCAAGCTGATTACGTCAAGCAAGGCACTTTCACCTCAGCTGGTACACTGCCTAGTCACTTTCACCTCAGCTGGTACACTGCCTAGTCACTTTCACCTCAGCTGGTACACTGCCTAGTCACTTTCACCACAGCTGGTACACTGCCTAGTCACTTTCACCTCAGCTTGTACACTGCCTTGTCACTTTCACCATAACTGGTAGCACTGCTTAGTCACTTTCACCTCAGCTGGTACACTGCCTAGTCACTTTCATCACAGCTGGTACACTGCCTAGTCAGTTTCACCACAGCTGGTACACTGCCACAGCTTTTAACGCTGCTTAGTCACTTTCACCACAGCTGGTACACTGCCTAGTCACTTTCACCTCAGCTTGTACACTGCCTTGTCACTTTCACCATAACTGGTAGCACTGCTTAGTCACTTTCACCTCAGCTGGTACACTGCCTAGTCACTTTCATCACAGCTGGTACAAAGCCTAGTCACTTTCACCACAGCTGGTAAACTGCCACAGCTTTTAACGCTCCTTAGTCACTTTCACCACAGCTGGTACACTGCCTAGTCACTTTCACCTCAGCTTGTACACTGCCTTGTCACTTTCACCATAACTGGTAGCACTGCTTAGTCACTTTCACCTCAGCTGGTACACTGCCTAGCCACTTTCATCACAGCTGGTACACTGCCTAGTCACTTTCACCACAGCTGGTACACTGCCTAGTCACTTTCACCTCAGCTTGTACACTGCCTTGTCACTTTCACCATAACTGGTAGCACTGCTTAGTCACTTTCACCTCAGCTGGTACACTGCCTAGTCACTTTCATCACAGCTGGTACAAAGCCTAGTCACTTTCACCACAGCTGGTAAACTGCCACAGCTTTTAACGCTCCTTAGTCACTTTCACCACAGCTGGTACACTGCCTAGTCACTTTCACCTCAGCTTGTACACTGCCTTGTCACTTTCACCATAACTGGTAGCACTGCTTAGTCACTTTCACCTCAGCTGGTACACTGCCTAGCCACTTTCATCACAGCTGGTACACTGCCTAGTCACTTTCACCACAGCTGGTACACTGCCTAGTCACTTTCACCTCAGCTTGTACACTGCCTTGTCACTTTCACCATAACTGGTAGCACTGCTTAGTCACTTTCACCTCAGCTGGTACACTGCCTAGTCACTTTCATCACAGCTGGTAACACTGCTTAGTCACTTTCACCTCAGCTGGTACACTGACTAGTCACTTTCACAACAGCTGGTAACACTGCTTAGTTACTTTCACCACAGCTGGTACATTCATGCAAAGTTTTGATTACTCTCGGAGGATTAGACCGCTTGAAGCATTGTTTTATTTCTGCGTGATGGAGAGAGAGAGAGAGAGGGACAGCGAGAGAGAGAGAGAGAGAGAGAGAGAGAGAGAGAGAGAGAGAGAGAGAGAGAGAGAGAGAGAAAGGGCGTAGCTCGATCGGTAGCGCACTCACCTCACACTGAGGTCCGAGGATGGATTCCCAGGCACGGATGAAAAACATTAGATGTGGGTCGCATCCTGGGACCAAACTGACGTAATTTGCCCGAAATGCTCTGCATAACAAAGGGCTTTCTATATAGCAGTATCTCACTGATGTCAGCTAGGCCTATATGCTTGTAGAAATAAAGGTATTATTATTATTATTATTATTATTATTATTATTATTATTATTATTAGTATTATTATCATAGAGAAGGGAAGAGAGAGATGGAGAGAAAGAGAGAGAGGGTAGAGAGAGGGATGGAGTGGGATAAGGCAGCGAGTGAAGATGAAGAGAGGATTAAAGGGAGAGAGTAAGGAAGAGAGGGGAGGAAGCAGGAAAAGAGTGGGAGAGAAAGGAAGAGAGGCGGAATGAGTGCGAGAGTAAGAAGAGAGAAGGAAAGAGTGGGACAGAAAAGGAGAGAGTGGGGAAAAGAGGAGAGAGGGAGTGGGGAAAAAGAGGGAGAGAGTGGGGGAGAGAAGGTAGAGTGGGGAGAGAGGGTAGAGTGGGGAGAGAGGGTAGAGTGAGGAGAGGGGAGAGAGGGTAGAGTGTGGAGAGAGGAGAGAGTTGGGAGAGAGGAGAGAGAGGATAGAGTGGGGAGAGAGGGTAGAGTGGGGAGAGAGGGTAGAGTGGGGAGAAAGGGTAGAGTGGGGAGAGAGGGTAGAGTGGGGAGAGAGGAGAGAGTTGGGAGAGAGGAGAGAGAGGGTAGAGTGGGGAGAGAGGGTAGAGTGGGGAGAGAGAGAGGGTAGAGTGGGGAGAGAGGAGAGAGTGGGAGAGGGGAGAGTAGGGAGAGAGGGTAGAGTGGGGAGAGAAGAGAGAGTTGGGAGAGAGGGTAGAGTGGGGAGAGAGGAGAGACTTGAATCAGGAAGTTTCAAGACTTTAGTCTTAGATGCAATTTGTATTAAGTTTTATATTCCAAGAAAAATTGTCTTTTATTTTATACCGTAAGAAGCTTACCTCTGTTACAGGTGTTACAGATGTTACAGGTGTTTCAGATGTTACAGATGTTACAGATGTTTCAGATGTTACAGGAGTTTAAGATGTTACAGGTGTTACAGGTGTTTCAAATGGTACAGGTGTTTCAGATGTTACAGGTGTTACAGATGCTACAGATGTTACAGATGGTCACAGGAGCCCTGAGATCTTTACCTCTGTTACAGGAGGTACAGATGGTCACACTAGTCCTGAGACCCTTACCTCAGTTGCAGGTGTTACACATGGGCACGTGAACCCTTTTACACATGGGCACGTGAACCCTGAGTTATCAATCGTGCTCACAGAGACTGCCAGAAATGCTAAACATAAGCAGCAACATTCTATAAAGTAAGTTCTGTCAAGCCCATGAATCATAAATTATATTTCTTGTATACCATTGTTTAATAAAACTAAAGATTATCATCATTAAAAGATATACAAAGGATGCAATAGCCCTGAGGGTCCCACGAAAGAAGGGGCCCTACAAATCAGGGATACTCACTATCTGGACTCGCTACTCTACGAGAATATTCATTTGTTTTGCTTTGCGAATCAGTTCTTGTCATGTGTGGGATACTGCGATGTTTGTTAACATGTTGTATTGTATTTTTGAGTGTTATTTCAGTGAGTGGAGACCCACAAGCCTCTTGTACTGTGGCATTTCCACAGTTTACTTACCCTGTGGTCCTCGCCAGTTGCCTGCAGTAATACTGCCAAAAAGGCTCTTGCACTGGGGCCCATAAAGTTACTTGCCCAGGGCTTTTACAAGTTGCTTGCACTGGGAACCCCCAAGTTGCTCTCATGAGGTCTCCTAAAGTTGCTTGGCCAGGAGCCCGAGCAAGTTACTTACACTTGACCCCG